>BGZK01002235.1:0-70223 GCA_005406025.1 Eumeta japonica | reverse complement strand
TGTAGCGCTAGGGCATATAGAACACAAATCTGTTCATATTTTTTGGTCCAGAGTTGTTAAATGCCAAATAAGATGCCGCTTCATCCTATCAAAAAGACTATTTGAAAATGTGAACTGTTGGGAATGAATTAATAAACTTATAACAGGACATTCTCAGGTAATTTTTGGGCAAATCGAAAAATTTACTGGAATATGGTGAATGAAGTTCGGAATAATTTCAAAACATTGCGTATAAAATTGCTTAGAAGCGAAAATGGATATTTTAATGAATAAAAAATCGTATGAAATAGTGTCTAAAGAATGATTTCGAAACTGCTTTGCATGAAATAATTATAAATAAAAATCTTATTGCAATTAAAGATACGAATATCATAAAAACCATGCACTAATGGAATCAGCACGGAAGAAATTATAAGGGCAATAAAACTTATGAAAACTGAAGAAGCTGCCGGAAATAACAGTGTTTCTTCAGGGATGCCGATGGGCGGCGGAGGTGTAGTGGCAAGTTTGTCGTTGTAGGTCTTTAACAAATTGTAGAAAAGACGTACCAGTTAGCTAGTGCAAAGCCATCATTATACGTCTTTTATCAAGGAAAAGGCTTACGGTAGGTTTGGGTAATTTACCGCTGTATAAGTTTCCTCAACATCGTTGGCAAATCGCAAGCAAAAATTGTTATAAAAAAAAATTGTAAGAGAGGATGTAAAAGCGGGATTTGGAAATACATATGAAAGGTATGGACCAAGTTTCACCCCAAAATTTTGCAGAAACGTTTTTCTAAGTATCAAAAAGTTTGCTGTACTTTCGTAGATCTGAAAAAAAGCTTATGATAAAACATAATGGAACAACCTACGGTAAATCCTGTCTATGTATGGTGTGAATAGCGAACTAATAAAGGCACTGTTATCTCTATAAAAGACTCCAGGGCCTACGACGAAATATATGGGGTATACACTGACTGGTTTAATATGAGTAGAGGGGTCAGAGAGGGATGTGGTGTAGTAATACAAACTATTTAATAATAACTATTGGTATTATTTAAGGTTTAATACTATTTTTAGATTGGAAGATGCAATCTCAGCGTATTACACATGAAGTGGAAAATAAATATAGAAAAAGTGATTTCAGACAATAGTGTGGTTTGAAAGGAAATATAGTGACTGGAGTAGAAAGAGGTATGATGAGATGGTATGGCTATCTGGAAAGATAATTGAAAATAGAGAGGCAAAACAAGTCTTTAGAGTAAATTTTTGTAATGGAAGGAAAATATTATGCTAACAAAATTGGTGGAAAATGAAATATGAACCAAATTTTAGGCACCCGAAACCGACGGGCGTACATGAAGCAATTGATTGATATCAGTAAAGCAAAAGAGACATAAAAAAATTGTACCATACATAAATCAGTGGTCTTTACTTACCCTTCTGGGAAATATGTATGAGTTTAATAAAAATTTAGAAAAACTGATTTAACAAAATTAGTTTATATCGTTCTAAAACGAAGTCAACGCATTGAACTCTCCCACAGTGTGAATTGTTTATTGTAGGGTATGTACAGGCTATCAGGATCCTATACACTTTAAAAATCAAGTACCCTATGTTAATGCTGGCAGATAAACAGATATGTCTGTAAAAATGTTTCGGTATACGGATCTAATTCAAAGATTTCATTACGGTAACAAAGCTCGTAGCTATAATTTAAGGTATTGAGATCCGATAGATTAATATTAATGGCATCTAATGGACCTTGATTCTTATCGTACCGCAATGTTTTTTTTTTTTTGTAAATCGTTCTTCATAATTTAAATATTGTTATGTTTCAGATAATTACATTGGCAATTCCCGAAATGATTCCTTTATACAGATGGTGAAAGAAGGAACGAACTATAAAGGATGTGAGCTCGTTGTCAGCTGCCTCAGCGGAAAATTAATGGAGGTTAGAAGAACAAGGCCATATGTTTTATTGGTGCAATTTGATTATAATGGAAATGTCTGTATTTATTTAAGAGAAATTAGTTAACTGTTGTACAATAACATAACACTGCATTGTTTAATTTTTATTTATTTATAATTTCATTACAATTTATTGTTCGTTAAACAACACTTTAACTCATAGTTTGCATTATGCCCGATCGCCAACACTGAAAATTAAAAAACATCTACCTATTTTTCAGGCATCTATGGCATGTGTCGCAAGCTTTGGTACTTTTATTGATGTGGCATTGTCGAACTGCTACGAAAACGAGTCCTTTGGAATGAGTTATTTAAATGGAAGTGGGATATACGTATTTGTAAATTTTTCCCTTATTTTCGACAATGAGGATGTTCAAACCAAAACAGTAAGTAATCACTTCATTTTCCAATGAATAAAAATATTTTATAATAAGAAAAATCGACAGTATGTATAGGAAACAATAGAGTCGAAAACAATAAAAAGTAATAATTATGCTATCTGAACGAAATATTTGAAAATGTACATTTCAGATTATTTATATGAAAATTATGGCGGTGGGCCTAAAATTAAAACCTAATATGTGAAATAAGTAATTTCGTATGACCAGAACTTAATCCATTATATTAAAATTTTATAAGCGAAATCAATATCGAGTGTAGTTCAATACAAAACGGTCTTAAAAAATTCGAAGATTTTCCCATTATTATAATGGCTTTTTGTCACTCGTTTCAAAATACATAATAAAACTATTGACATCCTTTTTGAGATTTGCTACAATACATAAATTTCTCTCAACAAACTCTTGATGATGCTTTATTTACATGCATTAGAAGTGTTCTTAACATATCTCTTCTCAATTTTAAACAGATTGTACAAATAATGAGATTCAATTTGAGTCATATAGTATTAGAAAACTTTGTACATTTATTTGTTTTTAATTATTTTTTTGAAATTACGCACCATATGGCAGTCAGTGGTATCTGTCCGCCTCTCGGAGAAACAGACGTGAGCTTACAGAAAAAAAAAGCTACATTGTGATTATTGACCGACGAAACTAATCACTCTATATAATGTTTGTTCGTATACAATACTACGATCAAGGTATCTCTGTATTTTAAAACAAGTTATTTTAACAATTCAAAGTATACTGTGTGTTGTAACAGAAAAGACCGAACTGACAGACGATTTAATTCGGCCGAAACAACTTTTCAGCTATATGTAAAACAAGTATTCGAAATTGTATATACCGTGCGCAGGAGTTACGACGCATGGTGAGCGAAGGTATCGAGGCGGGACACGTCCGTCCGCTGACCCGGGTGACCCTGGCCGGGCGGGAGGTGTCCCGCGCCGCGCGGATGCTCGCCTCCGGCTACCACCGCGGCAGGGTCTTGTTGAAGCCGGAACATCACGCGACACTACTCAAGTAACATTAACAAAACTTAACGATTTCATTAAGATGACACTGCAACTCACACAAAGTCGAAAAACTGTTTGAGTTTTTAAGTACGGAAGAAAACGTATATCGATGTAAACAACTTCAGAACGATATACGTTTTATTTACCAACCCACGAATGTAAAAGTTTCAGATTTACATGTATTTGAAGACTTATTCTTAATGACTAGTGTTCGTTTGTTTTAAATTTAGATTTTAAAAACTGTATTATTTTCGGATTTTCCTCTTCTTCTCCTTCTCTTGTTGTATATCAACAATTTTATTGGCCCAATCACAGCATAGCATGAATGCATTAACACTTTTTTACAGATTTGTAAAACCAAATTCTTTTTTTTTTATTCAAGTAAGGTGCAATAGCACACGCTTATTCAACGTTCGAATCATTAATATTATCCAACGGTCCGAAAAATATATGGAGTGGAAAGGCGGCAAATAACTCTCCTCACTTATTTAAGTTCCTTCTTTTTCTCTGTAATTGTTATGTATTTGCGTCATCTGCGCACTTATTAATCAAATCGTCTTTGTTGTTTACAATAATTGTGCGTCGATCTACGAATATCTGGTAAAATTTTTACAGCACAATCTGCAATAAATTTAATGCGTGTGTTGTACGATTTGCTTATGCATGTTTCTGTATACTAATCGCTTACAGAATAACGCTCTCCGACTCTGCCAGTTACGCAGTGGTTTGCGGTGACCACGAACTCGGCTTGGAGTTGATAGATCGTCTCATCTGTCGGGGAGCGAAGAAGCTCTTGGTACACTACAAACAAAAGTGTGAACTAGGATACTTAAAAGCAAAACTAGCGTAAGTATTCATCTTAATATCCAAATAACAACAGTACTAAAACATTCTATGATGATACAAAAAAAAAATCAGTAGATATTGATTTCGTTACATTTACAGAATTTCATTCATAACTTTTTTCACCATAACCATGCTTTCGGTTTTGATTACTGTGTTCACTCATCAACCTATTCGCAAACGGGATATACTATTTAAAATGCATATCAATCATATCTTTTTATAATTCGAGTGTTTTTTTTTTAATAATCGCGCTAAATTATGACTAATAATTTTTAGCACTTGGAGAAACATGGACGCTAACATCAAAATAGTCGAACACGATCTGCAAACATACAGCAACGTGTTAGATTATCTGCAGCAAAGTGAGGAATTGGGACACGTCGAGGGAATATTCCTAATAGACGAGAGCAACGACATCGGAGGGGAATCCCCTGCGGAACACCTCGACGAGGCCGCGCGGAAGCTGTGCATGTCACTGAAGTGAGTGTTGACACGATAATTTT
Organism: Eumeta japonica; assembly: GCA_005406025.1. NCBI lineage: Eukaryota > Metazoa > Arthropoda > Insecta > Lepidoptera > Psychidae > Eumeta > Eumeta japonica. Next base: position 65,508 of record BGZK01002235.1, on the reverse strand, counting down.
CTTGTGAAATTATAACGACCTGAATGCTTTATCGAGGACAACATTTGACAGCACGTCCAGTGGCCCTTGAATAGTAGTACCCTGTCAGCCAGAAAACCTTTTTTGAGGTTCGTTTGAAGTGCTTTAGCTAGAGTGAGCCTTAAATTTTGGTAACGGAAACCGTAACGAAAAAGGGACAGTACAGTCGCGCCCTTTCAGGGTCAAAGTCCCCAAATGGAACAATCCACTTACGGTCACTGGCCTTTTTCGAGACATGGCCTTACGTCGACTAATTAAAGAGTATATCGTATACTTTTTGTGTGGTTTTTCATCGAATCAGGAAATGAATGAAAAAATTATTCAAGTATATCATTCCCAACTAGCACATTAGTGGAAATTGCAGCTTATTTTACAACTTAAAGATAGATAATGGTGTTACATGAGTGAAAAATATAGTTTTAAGTTGCCTAACAGAAAAAATTATTACTTACACCTTTAAAAGCAACTTTACGTTGCTTATATTTTAAATTTTGCCACTGAAAGTTTTGTAGTAGGGTATATAATCACAGATGTATTTCTCTCGGCTACATAAAAGAGACCATATCATTAAAAGCAATAATAAGGTTCTATTTATAACCTTTATATCTCTAACAGTGCCAAAAGGAAATAGCAGTCACTGATAAGCAACGGTCGTATAAAACAACAATTTTCACTGTTGTGGCACTATAACCTCCTGTACAAGTGTCAAAATCATACAAATGGCACTAACAGTTGCGAAAACAATATTTTAGAGACATTTTACTACTGAAAGAAGTTAATAAATTTTGTCACGTCTATAAAATCAATATAGAACTTTTAGTTTATTAGAGAACTCTTTTGTGAGTTATAGTTCTTCAATAGGGATAATTTTATAAACTCAACAGCCCTTAAGAATTATGACGCTGCCATTTCATTTCCGTTGGTTGTGATTTATGAAGAATTTTGTCGGTTTTAACGTAAAATGGATGAAATTCAGTGGGAAAACATAAAACGAAGTGGTGGTTATCGACGCAAAGTACTCAAGACTTACAGAAGAATTCTTGAACTAGATACCACTCGAGAAAAATCTTCATACTATTAATTGTAATCTTCTTATTTATTTATATTTGTTTTTGGAAGCTTATATTTGTAGGTTTTCTACAGGTAACGCTGATCCCTAATTTTACTGCACTGGAGGTCTATAACAGAAGGAGTTGCAACGGTTGTTTATTAATATCACTCATATTGCCCTTCTTTGGACCTTACGTAGTTAAAGAGGTAATATTTACCACTGTGTATTGCAAGAAGTAAGTACAGAAGTAACAATTAAAACTTTGAGTTCCAAACAAAGTTTCGCCATGTTTTTAGAGAGGGTATACAGGCCGTCAATGTTTGTTTACAGATTTAGAATAATTACGCATTATTTCAAACCTACAACCTCGTTGAACTACATGATCCACTAAATAATGATTATAGACATAAATAGGTGATTACTTTTTAACTTTTTAAAAATGTACACATTAAAACTTAAATTTGTAGTATATAATTTTTACGATTTTTTATTCAAATCTCAATAAAAACGAAGGCGCATGAAAACTTCATAAAAGTCATATAGTTTACTCAGTGAAAAAAGATTCCCACATATTTTGTTGTCTTTAAATGAAAGTATTGTAAATGAAGTTATTACTTACCGAATAGTTATTAGAGTACATCGAATAAAAAGTCAGCCATAATATTTCACCTTGACAAAACACTTTTATAGCACCACAAAAGACTCTAGAGAATGACCGAAGCATTAAATACATTCACTGAATCGTTCACTCTCAAAGGTGCCAAAAAAGAGCTATATTAGTTGCTTTTAGCACTTATGGTTACAATCAGATACGCTCAAGATATCATCTGCGATGTGCCCATTTAGCACCATATCTGTTGCTTAGTTGTTTCAAAGCAGGATATGGACCTTGCTTTAAGCAACCTTTGGTTATAAGGAATACGCTCTAGCGCCCATATGCAACAAATTTGTGCTAGTTGGGTTATATGAGATATATATATATTTACGTATATATACCGTATGTTATATACAATAATATATAACATTTGTAGATGATGATCAGTGAATTAATAAATCAATAAAATGTAATAGTCATTAGGGTGGGTCACTCTAGTATGGAAAAAAAGTTGATGAATTAAATTCTAATAGTAATATTATGTTTTAGTGTACTATAAAAAGTAGTTTTAGCTAAAAAAAAGGATAATTAAACATATATCTTCAACCAGCGCATGCGCTTCAAAATTATACGTTTTTGAAAAAAAAAAACATATATTACTAAACGGCATAGTTCTTTATTAGTAATTACTTAAAATACTATTGAAACATAATAAATTTTTAGTGAAAGACATATATTAACGTTTAAAACAAAAAACTTAAACAAATACACATAAAAGGTTATCAAAGAAAATATTTATTTTTATACAAAAATCCTGCCTACTATCGAATTTCGGCATAACTTTCTTTGAAGCAAGTTTAGCATGAATCATGCCGTCTCTTGTCTTTTTATCACATGCTGACATTGCAGCTTCTGTCACTATCTTTACACTTCGTTCAACCGCTTGTATATGGCAAGGCGGTCCAATAAACAACATGCTTTCGTCACCTTTTTTCTCTATAATCTGAATAAGTTCGTCATTCGTTCGATTTCTTAGAATAGGTGGATCAAAGTTGGTTTCTTGCCAATTAATTAGATCAATGTAACATTTATCATCAAAATTAAGTTCAGACACTTCAAAAGTGCGTCGTAGTTTTCCCATTGTAGGTGAACTATGCGCTTTTAGAATTTTTCTAGCTACAATTTCTCTTATATGCTTTTCTCCATGTGTTAACATCGCCAATAATAAACGTTCAGGGTGAGCAAAATATGCGTTTCGTTGAATAACGGGATCTATAACTGCTTTTATTACACTCTATATAAATCGCGAACTTTCAATCTATTTCCAAAGTTGCCATGATTCGTTTTTGCATGATGAGTGTGTTTTTTTTAACCACAAAGGGGCATATACTTTTACAATATATTGAGCCAAAATAATTAAATTAGTTGATGGTGTTGGCGTAGAAATGTAAAGATGCTAGAACCTGTTTGCCTTAGTCAACCAACGGGCATGTGAAATTTTTCCAGGTGATTTATTTGCTAAGTCATCTGAACAACTTCCAGTAATTACTGCTAAGGTAATTTCATACAAATATTTTTGATATATGCTTAAGTCATCATGTTTTAACGTTGGTAATTGACCTGGTATTGACTCAAATTCAACTACAGCTTGCGTTTCACATTTATCCAGCAACTTACTAGGTAGATGGACTAAAAGTTTTACCATACATACAGTCAAACAAATGCTTCAAAGGCAGTTTATTGAAATGTAGAATGCAAATTATCCATTGCAAAGGTCTCTGAAGACTTTTTTTCAGATAGCCTTATGACACCACTAAATTTACCCGTATTTGTCACTGTTCGATCGCATCCAATGGTCAGGAGCTCAGCAGCACTAATATTTTTGGCGAAAAGAAGAGCGTTTATTGACATCTCAATAGTCTTTGCAGTTCCTTGTAATGACGTCACATGCCCTACATAAATGAACTCCAGTTCTTTAATTACAGAATCGTGTTTTTCAATAACTACTTGCTTGTACCCTTTGGTTCCCTTTTTGATTATCTTCAGGATTTTATCTTTCTGCCCACCAAAATATAAAGCAGGCAAGTTTAAAGGCGCTTGGTTCTTCACAAGTGCATCACGTGTTTTCCTTCTTTCTTTTCGCAGTTTTGATTTATTTATAACGATATCTGACAAAAATTCGTGTAAAACTGCAGAAGCAATCGCATCACCAGCTCTGTCGAATATTCCAAAACGGTCGCATATTTGCGACAACGCTGATAAACTTTTCACGCATTTCTTATATTCCATTGTTCCTGAGGTAAAAGCTTACGGCTCTTCTATATTTTTGCCTTGCTTTTCGGGAAATAAAACACTTGCATCAGAATTGTTGATAACGTTAATTCTTGTTCTGGCATTTTGGATGGGCTCTTGTCGCTCTACAGACAGATTTTTGTTGAAGCTTGCTTTCGAACAAACCTTTTTTGTAAACTTTTTCTTATAATGCCGCCGATTCTCATTTTTCTGTCACCCCGTTGATCAATCAAAAAGTCGTGTTCTTTTTTAGGAACTTGTATCTTCTCTGGGACTATTTCATTGACTTATTATCTTGCATTTGCATGAACAAATATCGAACAAATTTTCGCTATATTGCAAGAACTCAGTTTTTTCTCAGTTGACAACCTTTTCAATCATTTTATAATATTTATTCATTTGGAATTTGAAAGCTTTTAGGAGCTGAATGACTCTTGTATGCGAGACAACAGGGATTAATGCCTTTTGCCATACTCCTTCAACTTTCCTACAACTTTCGGGTTACGATTTCTGCAATTTCGGAAAAAGCGGGCTCTTTGTTACTGCCATTATTAATTTTCATCTGTAGTCTATTCCACTCATAACATTTCATAACATCCTGGTATTTTGATAACACTTTTTCCTTTATATCTTCTATAGCTCCAAATATAGGGCACTTGTACAACTGTCTATTATTTGACATGATGGAAAAATGTATCTTCCAAGTTCCAAAACAATTATTACACAATTTACAATTTCACAAGATTTCACAACAAACTAGCCACAATGATACATGAATTCTCGGAATGTGCTTACCTCAAAAAATCTTCTATTAATAAACAACACAGTTTGTATAACAAAAGTAACGTGTGTTTCAGTGGATACTAATTAAAACATTAAACGTTATAATTAACATAAAACATTAAGGTATAAAAGTGGATACTTGATCCTTTTTTTTTTAAATTTCAATGGCGTTGCGGGGGCTATTCCACTTAAAATAATTCAATAATATTTTGAAAGGTTTATAACGATACATAACTTCAACATACTTTCGCTATTAGAAATCGATTACTTAAATTTTTTTTTTGACCCGCCCTAATAGTCATATTGATCATTATTAATAAATTATTACTAATTATAATAATTAACAAAGAAATTTCAATTGTTCCGGGAGCTTATATGGGTGAGGCTCATTTTTTTTATAATATAAACAATATATTGTTGTTATTTGTTGATTTGATTATTACCATTAGTACTAATTTTAAAATTATTAAAAGACATGCATTTGTTTGCAACCTCTTCAAGTTAATTAAATTATATAACCGATCAAAGTGGATTAATAGTTGTCTAGGGGTCGAAATTCGACCATAATTCATGACATTTTTAAGTTAGGAAACTGTTGAGGTTCTTTTGTCATAGTGTATGTCTATAAAATCATTTCTTATATTTATTGAATCTTGTTTTAGTACGTTAACTGCGAACGTATGCAAATATGTCATTAACTTGGCATATTTGTACACGTTGGGGTTTGCGATAGTTCCCTGCAAAATCTATGAACCCTAAAATTTAATATTAGTAAGAGTTGAAGAAACAACATACGCTATTGACGTACTTGTACGCGTATGCAGTTAACGTAGATGCGATAATGTGTAGAAATACTTAGCGAATGACATATAACAGATACAATAATTTCTAAATGATAAAAAATGCATCGAGTATTATACAAAGATTATAGACGTATTAGGAGCTTAAAGTATTACGAATAGAATCTACTGGATAATGGCATCGAAATAGAGTCGATGGCGTTATATGTCGACTGTCGAAGTTGGAACAAAACTGTTTCCAAATTTTTTTTTATTCATAACACTAAATCTCATCAATAGCTATTAAAGAAAAAAAGGGAAAAAAAAATTGATTGACAATTATAAGAGAAAAATGTACTAAATTGTTTTGTGTTCGCTTATTTATGCTAAATAATTAATAGTTCAAAATAATTCTCCTTGAAATATATTCGAGAAAAGTATCCTATAAAACGTAAACAACTCCTCTTTCGTTACTCCCCACTTCCCCCAATCAGATTTCAAATGTTTTCGTTTTGTTTTTCAGATAAATATTAGGTTCTATTTGAAATTTAAGCTAAAACTAGTACTTTCAGTAGATCTCCGATTTCATTCCACGTCAACTATAAATGACTGCTAAGAATAAAATTGCATGCAAATTTGTATGACTTTCTAATAGAAAACCGAAACAATAAGTTATATATTTTATATACGATTTAGACCATTAAGGGGCACATTAACTCAATCCAATTTGATCACGACCTTAAATCTATCCCATGGTACAGAATCTGAAGCTGCTATAATGGACACGAAATGGTGCTCATTTTGAACTCCTTTCTCTTACAATTATCTGCTGTACATACCCCTACCAAGAGCATAGTTATGTGAGGGCGATCACTTCCCAGAATAACCGAAACCGTCAAAATTATGATGATATTGAGGAATAAGGCACAAGTGAGGTATCTATCCATTAAAAGAGATTCTCCCAAAGATTACTACCGACAGTTAAAAAGCCTTCGACAAAGAGATGAATTACTCGTACGTCTCTTTTTCATGAAAAATATCCTCACTTTGAACACCACATTAACAGGCACACTTAAGATCCTAGTCTCAGATGTCTAGATTATAATCGCTGTAAATCTGTCTCTATGTGATCGTAAATAGTTTAAAACAAAGATCTCTGTAGACAACGCTATGAAAACATTGTGGTTGTTAATTTGCAAATCAAGAAATCGAAAATTGCACGGGAATATGGCACAAGGTCCCAAAAGTCTATTTGAATGATATTAAAAAAAATAAAAAGTAAATCGACCTTCAACAACCTACTAAAACAAATAGTTGTTTTTGGAAGCGGTGCCATATAAACATATACCAGACGCCGTTACGTCACAGGTTTCGTTATTTAATATTGTTTTGGCTTAACACGTTATCAAAAAAATACTTAAATGACGTAGTGATTATGCCAAAATCTTTGCAAAGTAAGCTAAATCGGCTGTTAAATAATAAATGTTAAATAGTCGACTGAGATACAACACAAATTCAATGCAAAGCATAGATCGACTATCCTCTTATAAACACGTTTGGTTTTTTTATATTCTCTAAAAAAAGGTATATTTTACGAATTGAGGATGTATAAAACCGTCTTAAAATATACCTTGATAAAATTTTAAAAACGTTTAATTAAAATTGAAAACCAGTCTAAAGTTTTTAAATTGTTTCAACCATTTTCGAAAAACATGTGAATATACATGAAACGCGTTAAATCACTTTCTTTTTTTTTTTGTAGACGATAATTATTAATTTAAATTTACTTTAAATTGGTTCTCCTCTTAGGTATTTCGTCGTCTTGCGGCCGACGGCGGACCGAACTGAGCCCAAATCGAAGAGAGTTTGCGCCCGTCGTGCCCTCGAGGGTCTGCCGGCCCTGTACCTGAACATGCCCACGCTGGCAAAGGTACAACGTCTCAGTTTTGGATTCTATTTTTAATATTTCACTAAAGCTTAGTTTAAAATAATAATATCTCATATGGAGTTATCTTATATTGTAAAAAAGTGCAGTAAAATATTAAAAACGATAAATGCTATTTATTCATTACGAACGTTCCCTAAATTTAAAGAAAGACACCAATTTTATTCTAGTTTGAGGAACGAAAGGAAGTCAACCAAAGCATCGGCAGTGCGCTGGATGCGCTCGAGACAAGTCTGCGGCTGCGCCACCGCGACGCCGTCACGTGCGCCTCCCGGGACGCGCCCGAGTGTGACTTGCTGGACAAAGTTGGGGATCTTTTAGGTGAGTGAAAATCTACTTTTCATAAAAGTAGTAACAAGTGTGTTGTCTATTTCCAAAAGGGAGTGTCCTATTAAAAATTTTCAATAAAATTTTTCATCCTGAAAAATTATTCTTTTCGTTGAAGTAATTCACAAAATAAGGAAAGCGCTAGTTTATCTTTTTTTTAAATACTAAATAAATTTACAAGGTGTTTGCGATTCTGCTATTAATATGTAAATCTAAAATTCTATAGAAATATAGTGAGTTTTGTAGATCCACAAAAAAAAATTAATTGAGCAGTAAATTCAGGAACTGATTGATATTAGCTTAATTTCGTGACCAAGTCGACTTTATTTATTTCACTTCAAGGCGCAATCGAGTTTTTAAATTAAACTGCTTACTTGTAGGCGCAAGTATAAAAGAACTGCCCGGCGACACAACCTTAAGGTCTCTAGGTCTGGACTTTGAAAAGGCGGAAATGATCAAGAACGTCCTCGAGCGGCGGTACAAGTATCCGTGCAGCCGACGAAACCTACCGGATATCACTGTTGGGAGGTATTTTTTCATATATTATTGTGATAATATTATAAAATAAATAAAACTGTGATAGAAAATCCCAAAATTAGAGTTGCGCTGTTGTAAATCTAATGTAATATATTGAGCAATTAGTATACTCTTAGTATCGAGAGCTCGTTAACAAACAGGAATTCAATCTATACTCATTATTTTGAATGATCAGACTCAGCGAAATCGCTATGAAGTTAGCCAACCTCACGAAACCGAAACCGACGAAACTGGAGATCTTCTTCCGCAGCGTAGACCCCGATGAGCTGACTTCGTCGGCTGAGCTGCTCGTCATGCAGACTCTAGTTTATGAACCCCTAATTGTAAGTACTTCATTATCTCCTTAGTATGTGCCAAACTGCTACACTTCTTATTTATTGAGCAACAATTAAAACGTCTCATACAAGCCTTACGCTGTGACGTTAGTTCACTGTATTTTTTGACATTTAACACAACTTAATCAAAATTAGGAGGGTTTTTTGATGTACAACGTTGTCGAGCGATCATAACTTGAATAGAGATAATATTTTTCATAGAAGATTAATGTTAAGCAATTTTATCGGAATAAATTTTTCCTAATGGTTTTATATGGACATTTTTTATAATATAGATTGTTTTTTTTATATTCATAACATGCATGGCTTCAAAACCTTTAATGGACAGAAATCTTATCGAACGATTTTTTTTTTCTATTCTGTAGAGAAGTGACCAGTTCTTTAGCAAGGAAACTTATTTGATACTGGTCCCTGGCATGGAGGGTCATCATGGGGTGTTCAATACGCTGTGCGAGCGACTCAAGATATTCGCTCTGTGCATGCAGCCCGGCCTCGACCACCCGCGCGAGACGCCGCGACAAACGGCCCTGCGTTTTGTCAAGGTATGGTAGATTGGTGCTATACACGCAACGTAATTATAATAACATAACAGCACTTACACAATTGATAAATATACGCGGTCTGTTTGAATTAATAATTACGAAAATTTCATTAATATTTTGCCATATTCATAAATTGATTAACGGAACAACAAACCTCGTAAAAGAGGAAACGTCTTGTCTTATGAGATTATATATCTTTTTACCGTCAAATGAAATTATTTTTTGTTTACGTTGTCATGTTATGAGTCATATTTATTTATTTTTTTATTTATAAACACACGCCTATTTCCCACAAGGGTAGGTTGGAACCACAAATCCCCCTTATAGCATAATCTTTTATCGCCCTTTCTCGCTGACATTAATTTATCGTTTCATGTAAACTCACCGGTATGGTGTGCTTTTAATTTAACTCTTATTTAAAATGCCACTCTATTTACAGAAAATAAACAAGGACACACTGTCCGATCCATTCACCGCACACATTAGTTCCATAAATTTCTTTTATCAGTCTATTTATATTTATTCATCGTACATAGTATATCTACCACAAAGTACGTTCCTGTGCCAGTAACTAAATTTCGTTCAAACAACACGGCTCTTGGATATCACTATCTGTATATCTATCTCTCAAAGAGATTCTACAGATATTACCCAGAGATCGCATCATCATCACCTGGAACTTGTACGCCGACTGAGCTTACCTGAATGTTAACACGCATTCATTCGACAGCCAGTTGTCTAAGAATAGGTTTAATAGCTATAGTGATCATGATTAAATTGGTCAGCGTGCGCCACGTTTATTCTGAGGCAGAGTGTGGAGCCAATTTATAATGACCCCAAGGCTCTAATCAATCCTTTACTCACACCACGTTTAAATTGGCTTCTCCACAATTCATTCATTTTCACTCTATAGCGAGCCTTTTCTAGATCTATAGAATTACAAAAAATGCTTTGCTTGTTGGACAATTTTTGTTCTGTCATGTTTGGCAGAGAAAAAGTTTGGTTCGTCGACCCTATCTCTTTTTAATATCTTATTACTCATACTGTTAGTAGCCATAAACTTTGCATACAGTTTGCCAAAGACCCTGAGAAGATTTATTGGGCGATAATTTAGACAAACCTGCCATAAAACTTTTCCTATAAAGAAGGGTAAAATAACGGTTTTGCGTCAGTCATTAGGTACTCTACAATTTTTACAGCACTCGCTAAACAAACGATGCAGCAACCTTGTCACTATAACCTTTCAGTATCTCCGACAAAACTGTGACATGCGTCAGCTTTTCCCGCTTTCACACGTTTATAACTTTGATATTTTGTCTAAGCTGACGTCATTTTTTATTTTCATCATCATTCATACATTTAGTTGCTAACATTTTATTTGTGACTATACTCAAACGGAAAAAAATTCTCAAAATATTTTTACCAACCTTCTTTCATAAGTTTTTTTCGTTCATTCAGCAAACATCCATTTTTATTTCTAATTACATTTATACACGATATCTAGAAGTTTAACGATACTTTAGAAAAGCTTTTAGTTTTCCACGAAATTATTCAAAAACCTCCTCTGATAAAATTAAATTCTTTCTTATTTTCGCACATTTTTGCTTTTGTTTTTGCGCTCTACGTACATATATTTTCAGCTTCATTTAGCTTATTTTATAATCTTCACATTTTTGTAGTTTGTGTTTGATCTTTACAGAAAATAAATCTAATCATAATTTATCTCTCTCGTCGAACACTTTCCTTATTTTGAAATTGCACCAATCATTATATTTATTACTATGATTTATTCTCCAATTTATTCCATATATTTTTTTTACTTCATCTGCTAATACACACTTCGGTAACGCTTACAGTTCATTAAGTTCTAGACGTTCTTACTGTTTGATTTCACCTAAGATATCTTTCAGTGACTCCACATACTCATCTTTCGTATTTGGATCCAGAGACTTACTAATTTTAATTCCTTCTAGCGCCGTACCAGCAAGTTTCACATTCTGTGACTAATGCTGACATCAGCCTTAGATTCCCAAAGCATTTATAAGTGATTAGTACCGACTTTGACACGACAATACACTTTTGTGTATACAACTTTGCTTATCAACCAATGATCTATTATTTTTATCATCTCATTCTAAGCTCTCATCTCAGACAAGTATAGAAGTGTATCATTTCGCGGACAAACGTAACGTTTGTAACCACCAAGTCAAACTGTATAGTATAGTAGGAGAAGACAATCGCCATCCCCATTCGTGTTCTTCATCTTCCAAATTTATGGAAACCATCAAAATCATCTAACATAACGATTGTCATATTAGATGATATTGATGGCTTTGCCTCTGCCCGAAATTGCCCTCGTTCCTCAATCTATATGTATCTAGTTTTTATGTAAGTAAAATGGTGAAAATGTAATCTTAGTATATTTTTATACTTACTTATAATCTCTTTGAAAGATGTCACTTTAGACGTTTTCGGTGATTAAAATCATCTACCCTTATCACTAACCTTGACAGGTGGTTGAGATTTTCATGATCAGCATTTCAAGAGGTCATCACCGTTTTAAGTACTTCGAGGTTTAGTGATCAAGCTTCGAATGATGCTCTATGCGCTTATTATATTAGTTGATTCTAGAAGTAAAATGGTGTGTATTAGCTCGGAGTAAAATGAGAGAATAGAACTTTGTTTAAATCTCTATCAATGTAATTAATAAATAGATATTTCAGGTGAAACGAATAATTTTGGTTTCAGAATATATTAAAAATGATTGAACTCAAAGAGAATTTCTACCTCCTCGGATACTCGTATGGAGTGCTGGTCGCTTTGGAAATGGCAGCGCTGTTGGAGGAAAAAGGTACGTCCATTAACTTTATTGTACTTGTCTTTGATCTATGAGGGAGTTGAAATAATTCCTCGTTGTCATTAAAGAAAAAATCTATCTCTACACCGCCTTAACATAGAAGATCATTTTTAACTTCAAACCAAAAAAAAATGAAAAGAAATCAGTAAGTTATCGTTTGTAGCCCGACTTCCGAAAATCTAATTCTCATCAGAACTCGACGCTCTGAAGTTCTTCTTGCTTGGTCGGATGATCGCGACGGCAAAGAAGGACGACGGAGATGAATCTGCAAACAGCGGGGAGGTTGTGAAAGAAATTCAAAGAGAGAAGAGACAAATTTATGTTGCATTTTCGAATATTTTTGTATGATTGTGTATCATTTATAGTCAGTTTGCGCATTATGTTTATTTTTACGATGATACCATATGCATGTGTGTGGATGTGTGTGTGTGTGTGTGTGTGTGTACGGGCGTACGTGTTTGCATGCGTGTTATTCTCTCTCATAACTTTTCGATTGAACGGGAATGCGCTTTGTAGCATTCGGAAACGCTTCACTTAATTTTGATTTCTTGAAAATTTAAATCGATTCCACTACATACATTTTGAGAAACTTTCAAAATGAAATTTATTTAATAAAAAAATAATACATTTTTGATTAACTTTTGAACGAATATGCCGATAAATACAAAAATCTAATTTCTAAAATAAAATGCAATTCGTTTCGCAAAAAAAGCTTTGAATATCGCAAACGAATGAAAATCGATTGATTTGTTTGAAAGACATCGCTTTCGAATAATTTTCAAAAGGTTTTTTCTTAATTAGGTACTCTCAAATTGTGGTGAGGTCGATTTTTAGAAGTCAATCACATTTTTTTGTGATTGAAAAAAATGATAAAAACCGAAAATTAATAAAAATCGAATCAAAATCGATTGAATTATTTGGAAGATACAGTTGAAGATTTTTAAAAAAGCATATATATTTTTTTAAATAAGTTTTATCCTAATATATAAGTCGATCTTTAACATTTTCTCAAACTTTTTTTGGCCGATTGTTTCAATCGATAGATATCTTTGTCGACAATGTTCAAATAGCGTTTTTTTAAATAAGTTTCATATTTGAGGTTATATCGATTTTTTACATTCTATTGCATTTTCTTTAAGGGATTCCTAAATTAAACGATTAACTTTATGAAAGAAAGGGTTTTTTTACTCTTTCTTTCTTCTAGCTTGAACACTAATTTTTGCGTGTTTTGAACGGAATGTTTTCGAATTCTCCTACAGAGCTAAAAGATTTTTTACGGGTATTTTAATTTCCAAAATCTGATCTTATTTAGAGAGAAAATTTCAATATTATTATATCATCATTTTGAAATTCGCATATGATCTTTTACTGTTCAAGTACCCATTATCTTTATGTCTTCTTCATCAAGTTCATATAAATTGATGATATCTCTTAAGCGTGTACACTGTGCATCAAAATTGCGAATAAAATATATGTATTAACAGAGTATACAATAATTAAAATCACATATTTTTATATCAAAACATACTTTATAGGACGTACCAAATACATTATTTTCGCCTACGTGTATTTGGAATTTTGAACTATCAAATTATTTGCTCTAATATAATGAATTTAGTATATAACTCACACTCAATGAATATGCTATTCAGTGATATTCGAGCAAAAGATTTTTCATAATAATAAGTTCATCTGAATAACAAGAATTTGGGCTGATTTTCATAATTTCCTTATATCTTTCTTTATTTCGACAATTAAGGCAAATTATCAGCTGAGAATTAGCTGAGCGAAAACTGTTACCTTTTTACCAACCTGTTGCACCTAAGAAAATGTGCAGACTGTTTTATTCTCAGTTTTGTTTTCATGGACGTAAGTCTTCGTCGCAACTCGCTGTGAGCCCACTATGTATTGTTAAAGAAATTTGAAATTGAAAATTTGTGACGAAAAATCTGTAAAAGTAGTTTCAGTCGCCATCGAACATTATAAAGAAGTCATTTTTTAAAAGAAAACAAAGCAATTTCAGTACATCATTTGTCCTATAAAAGGCAGTTTCAATAGTCGTTTAAAGCCTCTTTCGTTTTCGCTTATAGAACTCTTCATCCGATCTTAAAAAAACAACAATATTTTTCAAATTATAAGTATTCTCGAACAACATTAGTTTTTTGTTGATGCTTTCAGATCTACAGGGCACAATCTTCTGCGTGGACAGCGCCCCGGACGTTTTCCCCGTGCAGTTAAGAACAGTTCTAGAAGATATGTCCGAAAATGAAATCCAAGACGCCGTAATCGACCGAATGTGTACTCTGATGGCCGGTGAACGATGCGAGGATTTATGCGAGCGATTAGGCGACGTGTCTTCATGGAACGAAAAAGTTGATCTATCCTGGCAACATTTACGGGGACTCGCCCACTACTCGTCGCAGTACGTGTGTAATTCTATACATACCGCCTACGGCCGCATCGCAGAAGCGAAGAAATACAATGCGGATCACCTCAAGAAGTCACCGATGCGTTCTAAGATCGTACTTATGCGATGTCGCACCCAACCGGAAGCGCTGGCCGCGTGTCCTGGCGACTTCGGCCTCTCGCAGTACAGCACACAGCCGGTGGACGTGCACGAGCTGCAAGCGGAGCACTCGGACGCTTTACTGGATCTCAGGTGCACGCCTATCGTGCACAAGTACCTGGACCCGAGTTTGCTCGAAGATTATTCACAGAAAAACCTGTGTGAAACCTATTCGACTAATAACAATAAATTCTTAGATTTAACCGAACAAGTGTATGAAGAAGCTTAATTTTTTTTATTTTAAACTTATCAACGATTTGAGGAATAAAACTAGAATAATCAATAACGATTATAATATAAAATACAAAAATTTGTAGGTAATTATGTGTTATATAACTATTGTTATGTCAGCATGGTATGGTACCTGGAGTTTGTTCTTTATTTTTTGAAAATAAAAACGTGTATGGAAATACGTTCGTATTTTTTTAATTCACAATGTCAAAAAGGAAAAAACAAAAATTCATGACTGCAAATGTAAAGCAAAAAAAAAAAGAAAAAATATCTACATTAATTAAAAATTATCTACATTATTTACACATGTATTTATTCTCTATAGATTATTCCAAATTTGTATCTTGCGTCTCATCAATACTTATATCTAGGATGAAAAATTCTTGGGAACATTCATAACAAAATTACGTAGACGTTTACTTTCCTAAAGTCACAATATTTCGTTGGTATTTATTTTCAACTTCTTCTGGTGACCTATAACAATACATTATTATTATATTGCATAAGACTAAAAAGCTACTACGTTAAAAATAAAATAAAACAATGTCAAAATAATTACTTTTGAGGTCATATTCTCGTTCAATATTTCGGTGCATATTACTAATATTAATTCATTGTTATTGTCCGTCTGAAAAAATTGGAAATAAATACTAACGGCACGTTGTGACTTTTGAAAAGTAAACATGTACGTATTTTTATTATCCAAATTCTCAAAAATTTTTTACCATATTAGCCCAAATCTTATTGCAAGAAAATTTTTAACGTTAATGTAAAACAATTTTTGTATTATACAAAAATAAATTTCCATTGTTGATTAAATGAAAAACATTTAATCATCCAAGTATTATCATAAAATTATATACAAAAATATTCCGTATGGTGCCAAGTTAACAACATAGTACTTCTTCGTGGACTCGATAGGTATAAAAAAATAAGACACATGTTTTTTGAAACTAAACTATACTTCTATACTACTATATAAATATGTAGCGTCTCTCTGTATATTTATTCTTTTTTTTTAATTTTGAAATCGATATTCATTTTTGACTAACTAATCTCAAATTTAAATGTTGTCTGTTTGTCTGTGTCTCTTTTTATAAATCAAGAACGGCTTGACAGATAGTAACGAAAATTGGTTTACTGTGTAATTACATCTGATTGCGCACATGATAGGCTACTGTATGTTTGTCTATGGAATGCCTTTTTATAACTTTAGAACTGTTTGACCTATCGCTATAAAAATTGGTACACAATAAGAACATGTGATAGTATAAACGACAAACTATGTGGTTGTCTATATGTCTGTCTGCATATTGCTTTATAGCTTAAGAAATGTTTGACTAATGTTCATGAAAATTTATACTCTCAAAGCATGTTGTTGTCCAAATAATAGAATATTGATAGGACTGTTTTTCTTACTATGTGTCTGTCTGTCTGTAGCTAGGGCTGTTTGTATGTTAACTTATAACTTTAAAATGGTTTGACTAATATTGGAAAAAATGAACATACAGTCAGAACATATGCTTGCACAAATGATAAGTTACAGTATATTAGTCTGTTTGTCTGTCTTTTCTTTTATTTTAAGGTAAGGTAAGTAAGTCAAGATTTAACCAATCTCGTAAAAATTAGTTTACATTCAAAAAGTGAAATTGCACAAATAATAGGCTTCTTACTATGTGTGCGTTCGTTTGTATGTATACATATATATTCCTTTACAACTTAAGAATGGCTTGACCGATCTTGATGAAAAGTAGTATAGAGTCAAAACATGTAATTGCACAAATTATATGCTACATTCAGGTCGGCTGCTTGCATTTTTTTTTTATAATTATAATTTAAGAAGAATTTCACCAATGGTGATGAAAATTAATATTCAGTTCGGATGTGTTTGTGCAGTTAGATCCGTCTGTCTGTATGTATTTTTTTTATAACTTAAGTAGGATTTGTCCAATCTTGATGAAAATTAGTGCAGAGTAATATGTTATGGCAAAAATGATATGCTTTATGTTATTTCCATACACCTTTTGATAACCATAAATGAAATTATTCTTTTTATATTTCTTTACTAGCCATATTCGTGTGCTTTTATGTAGTTGCGTGCGTGTTTATATATAGGCGTAATTTTCTTTTTACTGGATTGAAGAAGGTTGTATTTTATGTGATTTTTCTTTATGGAGCGAGGTACAACTTTGAAAAGTGGTGAGACGTGTCTTTCAAAACGAGATCGGAAAAGAGGGACTGTGTAATACATAAAAAATTGTGTGTAATTTGTTATTTCTTAGGCGCTTAATGCAATCACACAGTTATTATGCAACTGGCGATATGTTGTACTCGCGAATGGAAAAATTTCTGAAAAAGGAAACTAACATTCATATTCGACTTTGTCTGCATATTTTTATTATTCAACCGAACTACTAAATCGTTGATAAGAATTAGTTTATTAATAAGAAACTTCCTGAGTAAAATTATTACCATTTCGCTTTGGAGTCATGTGCATATTTGTGTCATTACATATTCTAAAAATTCTTTCACTAATCGAAAGCAATACCATCCCCAAGTAACATTGCATAAATTTTATTTGGATACGAAATTTTTTCTCGGACTTCGTCCGTAATGGAATCATGGCCGGTAACGGAATCGAATTTGCAAACGAGACGAGGAGCGGAATCTAAAGCCGACACCGAGAAGGGTCCGAAATCGAGAACGAGACCAAGGTCGTAATCGATCGTAGGACCAAAATTAGAATCACAATCGCAACTAGAATCAAAATATGAGAGATCAGAATTGGAACTTCTTGAATAGAAACTGGGTTCAAAGCCGAGAATGATACGAATTGGCATCGAAAGCAGGACTGAGATCGGAATCGAGTACGGGATAGCGATCAGGACCGTGACTAATTATCGTAATTGTTAGATATATAAGATGAAGGAATTAATTATATCTGCGCTGGCGGAAGCTAGTCTGTTCTAAATTTTACGTCTCATGATTGTTATTTTAAAAAAATCCTAAAATTATTGCACCAATGACCGCCCGCATGGAGATATAAAATAATACGCCGCCGCCTAATTCAAACTAGCATAAAATAATTTTGAAATAGATAATAAATCCAAAATATTGAGGTGGTGTGAAGTATGAAGACAAGACGGTAGGCGTATATTTTATAGCGCCGAACATGCTACTACCATGAGTGACCAAAAGAGACAGTTGACCTGCAAAATATCGACTATAAGACAATCGATTGTGGTATAAAAAACATAATACTCTATGAACAAGTGATGTTTTTGTTTGTCTCTGTTGCGTCTGTTTTCTTCCCTAAGTATTGTAGATATAGTGCGAATTAGATACTAAGAACGATTTGGTTATTCAAACTAAAGGCCAAAACAAATACCAAATTAACAACACCATACAATACATGTATATTTAGCAAAATAAAATTTAAGAAATTTGAATTTCTTATCAACAGAAATAAATATCGATATTAAGATATTTTTAAAAATGAAAACTTGCCTGTCGTTTCATAGGACGTGACGAAATTTTAAGTTTTTATTTATCCTCGACATAGCTTTACAGTTTTAAAGGGAACAATCACGTTGGCCATCATGAATTTGTAAAACAACCTAAGTTCACTATGCGCGCTAGATTATCACACGTACCAACCTTCAAAACTAGCGACCGCTAACTGCCTATATTCATACTTCTCTATGGCTAACTGGCTGCGCTCGCGGCGCGCCGACTCCGCCGACCGCTTCTCCGCATCATTGTTCCACACAAGTGGTAGTTACGCTACTGATAGTATTAATCCTTATACTCTGACGTCATCTATACTATTATATAAATCTCTAGCTTCTATCTGTATATTCAATTATACCAAAATTTTGTGATAGGTATTCGTTTCATGACTAACTGACCCCAATTTTACCATTTTTATAAAGTTATGTCTCTGTCTGTGTGCCCGTCTCTCTCTGTATATCTCTTTGCCTGTCTTTTTGTATGTCCTTTTACAAATTAAGAACGGTTTGAGTGATCACAGATCGACAATTCGACTGAGAAAACTGAAAACCAATAAAGAGTTACTCAATACATTTTAGGGTTCCGTGAAAAATACTAATAATCTTTATAGTTGAATCGATTTCGCTGAAATTTCTCTCAGAACACAATTATTCTAGTTAGTACAAATAGTTAGCGATTAAAGTGGCGTATGGTTCAGTAATTGTGTTTGGTGAGATTAATAAGCACTGTTATGTTTGATTGATTGCAATAAAACTGCTATGGAGACAAAACAATGTATGCACAAGCAAAAAGATATAGCCTACATTAATTTTAGTGTTTTATGGGTAAGGTTCAGTGAAAATTAGTAAAAAACATTACTAATGAACCAGTCGAAATTTTCAGTATTTATTTTGTGCTAAACGAAATTTGTCTCAGAATCTAGAATTGCAGTCTATGACACGAAAGAGAGCAATGGTCAGTGAATGTGTGCCCGATTTATAACCGATATTCATTAATAAATTATGCCAAAATCTATAAGCAAAGATTTAACAAATGCAGCTGGGCGAGAATGGAATTTTTAAATTGCATGAAAAAAAGGATGTCTTTCAATTGTTGCCAAATGACTGCCAATGGTTACTGATAATAATTTAAAGAAAACAATACAACGAAGCTCGTGACTATGTGTTTTTTACATGCAGAGTAGTCTTTGACAAATGACAAGCGAAACCAGTAAAATAAATTAAGCATAATTGACTAACAGTCAAACTTGTATGCCGAAATGAATTTAATAAAATGACGACATAAATTGGCAAACTATTTTAGCATCTATTACATCATTATTCTGTACATGAAGTATTTTACACACATTCTACATATATATTATTTACGAGTCATATCTATATATTAATACGTGAAGCGAAAACTTTGTACCCCTTTTTTAAGGAAATTCCACGAACGGATTAACGTGAAATTCAACGCACTTAATGTGGAGAAGAAGTGCATAAAGCAATTTTTTATATATATTAATATGTAAAGCAAAAAATTTGCACCCCCTTTTGAGGAAATTGCGCGAACGTATATAAATGAAATTTGACACAGTTAAAATTAATATGGAGAAGAAGTGCATTTTTTTATACAAAATGCACTAGAAATACATTAAACTAATTGAAATAAACATTACATACACTACTGTTTGAATGACACACTGTCGTGTGTCAAAGTTTGGTCTTCAACAAAAGAACCCTAATAAAGTTCGTACTTAAAAAATTAATGAATTATGATTGAATTTCAACTACTAGTATATATAAAAAAAATTGGTAAAACTAAATGTACATGACTTAAGCACTCATGCCATACGTATGTTATTTAAATTAGAAATTTATGATAACATACGAGTATTAGCGTTTCACTAAAAATCCTCTTTTTTTTTTGATTTTCAAATAATTTTATAGTAAACTTGAATCGAAAAAGGAAAGGTAATTTTTTCATATATATTAGACATCATAATGCAAAATTCTATGTGTAGTTTAATGCATGATTTTTTTTTCGCTTTTAATGAGAATGTTTTATGTTACTATGCCATTTGTTGGCAATTACAAAAATAAACAACTTCATGCTCAATTTATTTTTGTAATTGCCAACAAATAGCGATGTTAATATAAAACATTCATCTCAACCTCTATTTTAGGTATTTAAGCGAAATGACGAATCAAAACATGAATAACTGCCAATGAAAACATTCAATTACTATTCAGTTACTATATTTTGATAGTTCTTATAAAAATATGATCATATTTTCAAGCAATTTTTCCGATCACGTGAACTATTTTGGAAATAATCGTCCCGAAAATTGCAGAAATTGTGTCCTCCCCCTCTATTTTCTAAATCGTATGTAGAAAAAATATGAAAAAAAATCACGAACATAACGCGTAAGAAATATTTTCAACGAAAATTATTCAAACTTGAATTATTTTAAAGTCTTTATTCAGGCTTTAAAAATTATTTTCAACGTGACACAATTGAAAGGTGTCAATCCAATGAAAATTTGAACGACATTAAAAATAATCGATGTAATTAAGGCGGAATGACAAAATTAAAGAGAAACTTATAAATTACTTCCATTTTAAGGTCCATCGATCGAGTTTAATTATGAATGACTTCATTAATGATAAATGAAATGACTAATTTTATTCAAAACCAATTATGGGACCATAAAAATTACATTTCGAATTCTCATTCAGAAATTAACATTTAATTGTCAGGTTATAGGAGAATTTAGATTATAAAAAAAAAGTAAACATAGACATTCATTTTGAAGTATTACAACATAACACAAATATTGTGTGGTGGTACAGAACCCTACTTACGTATTGTGTTGTGAGGTGTGTTAAACAAAACTCTGAAAGTTACATGAAAAACTCGTGCAAATTTTGTCTTTTGCCTTTGCATTTTTAAAAAGCGCATCACGATTTTACGTTTTGCCCGCAAAGGAAAACCAGGTTTTGCATTTTAAATTAATCATTATCCGTAAAAGACATTTCTTGTGATATATGCCCGTTCATGCACAATATCGATTACTCCCAGTTAATTATTTTGTGTTCACCGATTGCAAGAAAATGTTTTATCCGATCTGCATCATTCAAACTGTAAGTATTTTATTGAGGTAGATCGCGCAGTGGTCCAACGTGTTTTTCTGTGACGATAAACGGACCATTGTTCAGAAAATAGGAAAATTTACTAGTGTGTTCTATATATGGTTTTCACGAATTTTGTGATATGGCTCAAAATGTGACAGCCGGTTTAGCTTATACACATTACGTTATATTCACATAAACTGAAATGGTCAAGTAACAGTTTTATCAAAATCGGTTTAGTAGTTTTTCAAGCATTCAGTAAAGAGTTTACATTATTCATACTTACGTTCTTACATTTCCTAGAGAATTGGGCACAAATTTCAAAAATTAGGGGTGATAGACGTTCATGGACCTAACCAAAGGCTCAACGAAGACTCGAGGCCGAGAGAATTATTATCAGCGTTGCCAGAAAACTCGGATTCAGAATTGTTTTTCCACTTCCTCCATTACACCATATATCAAAAATTAGATTAATTATGGAATTTCATTGCGTAATCACCATTATCGATAAAATAACTTTTACATAATAACGAAAAAATTTCCAAAAAAAAACGGCTTACTTTAGAATCTCTTCCAGCTCAAGTGTGGAAAATAAACAAGAATTGCGATGATGAAAGCTATAAACACAAAAGTTGATAAGAGGTATGGCTATCTCTTGAGTTGAGTTGGTACTCAACAGCGGGTTCTATACATATGAATCGAAATGTAAAGCATTGACTCAAAACGATGTCAACTTATCTAAAATAAGACCGCATTTGATTGAAAAATATAGTAAATAGTCTTAGCTAGCGCCGATAAATTACTAATTATTGTATAAAGTAATGGATTTTTGAACACGATTTTTATTTATTGTTATTATTTCTGTACAAGTTATCTTAATGTTTTTAATTCATAAGACTACAACAGAACCCTATTTATCCGTCCTCAAGTCTCAGGTACCCCAATAATAGTTTCCAACATGTAAAAAAAGATACATGATCTGTAATAGATCATTGATCAGTTTCATTTCAGTGTTATCTCAGTTTTCATTTCTAAAATGCTGGTATGAGCCATTACCCTTAGACATTAGTTTATTTAAATTACCATCATTGCCTTATGACGGCGATATCGTTAAGTTTACTCGTCATTAGCAAATTAACCTTCTAATTTCAACAGTTAATGGGACGTGTGCAAACAGATCTTTCACAGAGTCCAGTTATTCGATAATTACAACACTTAATGCGTTTTAATTTAGCTATTAGAAATTCATTGTTTTAAAAAATTTTATATATATACATATACTTCGCTAACCCTGACTCAAATCTGCCCACGTATGCTTATCACATTCTTTGAGTGAAGACATTTTTTAAATTTTTCCTTTTTAAATTTATCAACCGCAAAAATTGCCTTATTAAAAACCTTAAAAAAGGGAGTAGCATCCATATTTTTTAAACATATTCATTGATTTCCAGAATATAGGCTTAACCGACTTAAAACCCTTTAAACTGCATTTTATTGAGGTTTATATCGAGACTGCCCCATTATATATTCTCTACTAGCTTTCGCACGCGACTCCGCCTACGTAGGCATTGAACGGATTTTTTCGTTTTTTTTTATTCGACCAATTCCTCTGTCAATCTCAACCCCGATCTTGATCTCGCTCTCGATTTCAATTCTGATCCTGATATAGACACTAGTTCTTCTTTTGATTCGATTCCGTTGAAATTATCCTACAGTTACCCACACTCTTAAATGAAGATGCGCAGACTGCAGCTAAGTTTTTTAACATGAAAAGATCTCGTTCGCGCTCTCAATACTGATCCTTGTCCCGCACGTATTTCCGATCCTGCATTAATTTTGAACTAACTCTCCTTTGAGCATTACTGTTACCAAAAACCATTTTGTAATGAGTAAAGAATTCGTTCTGCTTTGAAGCGAGTGAAGCCGTGATCAGAAACCAGTATCTTTATAAATTATAGCCTATATCTTACTATGATAATAGTAGGCTGTAATACTGTAATATTGCGAAGTTTCAACAAAATACGCTCTGTAGTTTTTGCGTGAAAGCGTAACAAACATACACTCCTAGATCTTAACAAACTTCGCGTTTATAATATTAATAGGAAAGAGAATTATCTAGGACATACCATTATTGTAAAAATAAAAAAAAAAGTGTTTGTAATAATGTAGTCAAGTGATGCTTTTCATTGATCAAGTATAAGTTAAGTAACGTTATTGATTTGTAATAATCATGAAATTTCTATATATGACTCCAAGTTTTAATTCCACTGCTTTATTTCAGGCAAACAAATACTATATTATTCACAATAATTACTAATTAGTATGTTACTCGAATTATGTGACAGTTCTTAAGCAAGAAGTCTGCTCATACTCCTGAATCTTTTATCATAAAAACGAAAAGAAAATCAATCATTTTAGAATGCATCCAATTCAATCCATCGATGGCACTGGCCTTGGCCGTGACGTCAATGACGGTCAACTTACGACGACACAAATGCACCGATGTACCAACAGCGAGCATGAACTCGAGCGACCGCCACGTGCCAAAATAATATACAAATGAATTTAATTCTTATCATAATAGTACACAGAGTACATAATATCTTAAATTATTCGTTAGTTATAGTTGTTAAATTGAGAATTTTAATACTTTAGATTTATACATTTGACAGCCCAAATTTATGCTTCGTTTCTCCCTTTCAAATGGTATCACACTTTATCGACTGCATCCCTTTTCCCTTAGCATTGATATACAACAAATATGGCGACATTATCTGTAAAAATCGCAGCCATATTTCAGACTAATTTGCTGGTTAATTTTTTTAATATAATTTTATATATATATATATTTTTGTTAAAGTGCAATTTCGTAATTAATTACTCAATAAGTACTTGCATCATTTAATTAATAGCATTCCTTTATAGTAATTGAAATTTATTAAAAAACAAATGTTTAAAAAATATTAAATTTGTTTTATGACTCTTACTTCTAAACACACTCTTAGTACTTTCATTAGGCAGCTCTGCCTTTGCTCAAAATACTACCGGAAATAAAACTTATAACTGCAGTATACTAATAATGTATTTAAACGATGACATTAATGTTATATTGCTATCCTACTTTTTGAAATTACATTATGTGGCAATTGTAGTACATATTTTCACAAAAAGTAGTAATAACTGTAACTAAAATAAATAATGGAAATTAAAAAATGGAATTTAATGAATTCAAAAAAAAAATAATATAAAGAATATACATATTAATAACTTTTAGAAACTGTTCAATAAAGTTAAAAAAATATAAATACAAATACAACAGACGCGCTTTCTCACATCAGGATCCTAGACACTTTTGCTGGGAGAACAGTTTGCAATGCTTGTCCACCCAGTCCACGAACTTGCTGGACAGCGCCACGGCGCACTCCAGCACCAGAAGGCAGTCCGCCTCGGCGCGGTGCGTCTGCGGCGGCGGCCGGCCCAGCAGCCGCCCGTAGACGTCCCTCAGCTTGTAGGACTTGGCCAGCCGTATTTTGAGGCTGTGCGGGAATCCAGAGCCGATGGCGTTCGCGCCCTCCGTCACGCAATAGAAGACGTCCAGCGAGTCGATGTAGCGCAGATCGAACGGCAGGGAGACGTTCGCCTCGTAGAGCTGCTTCTTCAGAACTGGGAAGTCCAGATAGTTCCCGCCGTGAGACACCAAGCATACGGGTCTATTCAGAAGTTTGATGAACATCTCCATCAGGCGGCACGTGTCGTGGCCGAACATCGGCTCCCCGTCGAGCATCACATTGGTCAAGCCGGAGAGTTTCTCGGCGATCGGCCTGATGGCCCGCCCCGGATTGAAGCACAGCGTCAACTTGCGCTGCACCCGGGGCGCTTCCCCGGCCTTCGTGGTGAGCAGATGCTTCCTGGACACGGCCACCAAACTCAGCTCCGTTATCTTCGTCTGATTATTTTCTTCTTCGGGCAATCCCGTCGCTTCGAGGTCTATGAATAAGTAGGTCTCAATCAACACCATTTTAAGATATTTAAGGATTTTTAGACATATAACAATTTTATCTTTGATGAACTACGTTTTTCGATTCGAGGCAACTGTAAGACTAGTTACGCAGCAATGAAACAAATTTAATACTACGCGAGACTTTATTTACAATAGATGCAATTACCTAATTGCCTATTTATGGATAGATACTAGAGAAACTGTAAGTGTTTACCCAAATTGTAACTTAACGATAATTTCAATGTTAAAAGATGCATTAGAGTAATTGCATTAATTACAAAAATTAGGTGGACATTTTACTCATATTATATCCCTATAAATAATAACTAATTATGTGCTTCTGAAAAATATTGATTTGATACGAAATAAAGCATACTAAATAGCATAATAAATAGACTTGAAATGGACCACCATTTTAAACCCTCGAATATAAGGCGGTCGTCTTATATCAATTGCTATCAGTGTCTATGGCAAATTTTATCTGCAATAAATTTTTACCGAAGTTTTCACAATGTCAGAAACATAAAAAAAAACAGTGTGTGTCGGACACACGACCCCAAGTAAAACGTCTTTGGCATAATACGCAGGAATAGAGATTATGCTTAAAAAAAATGTATTATAATAATACTTTTTCTTGTAAATAAATTCTACACAAATAGCCTGATTAAGACCGAGTTTACGGCGTTCAAAAAAATTTAATTCACTCTAGATTTCCAGAATATTTAATCTCGGTCAATTAGCTAAATTTCTGGAATCTAACCTAAATTTCTATTTTAAATATCTTTTCTAAAAAAAATTCATAATATTTTACTAAAACTAATTAACCAACTTTATTTCTAAATGAATCTTGTTGAATATCGCAAAGCCGATTTAAATCAATTTTTTACATCAGTGACATCCTTGAAGAACAGATTTTTATCTAGTAACTTCCAAACGAATTAACTGATGAAGGTCGGATTTACAGTATGCAAAAATACATTCGCTTTAGATTATGAAATTGATTGGCTCACTAAATTAAAAAAAAAAGTGGCACTACATGAAAAATAATGCATGTTATTTTACATACAAATATTGCAATCTATTGCTTAAAACGTAAATTTACAAATACAGTACAACAAGTTCCTACATGAATATATATCTATGTTGTACGTATTTACACAATGTATGTTTATATTATATGTAGTTACATTATCAATGTATTTTAATTCAAACTCGACTATCGAGTAAAAGTCGTATATACGGGGCCAGTATATGTAAATACTTAAATACAGTGGCGTCAGTTACGGTAACGGCGTACTAGTGTCGCGAGTTCAATGGTGTTTTTCCCATCTCAAAAATTGCCAACATTTTCACTTCAAAAAGGCGAAAATTAAAAAATTGTAAGCGTAAAGTAAAAAGACGAGAGTAATGAAAAAAATTTCATTACTCTAACTTACTAATGGCATTTTAATATCGATCAATTCAATCGGGAGTGAACATTGGATAAGACTAACAAAAGCGTTTTCAACAAACGTAATGGAATCTTCTAAGCCAGTTTTCACACATAACCGGGCGTAAGAATAATTTAATTTTTTTACGTATTGACGATTGACTTTTCTTTACATTTACGTAGACTATGATCAATCAACACATACGCAAAGAATTAATCTGTGATGTCACACTACATTATTATAATATCCATCGATATAATATTTTATTAGATTTATTGATAGAATGTTTGAGATAGTCAAGTGAATCTGCGTCTCACAAAAACGAACACAAAAATAAAAATAAACAAATGAAACAACAAAACGTGTTGTAAAGAGTGAGAAGGAGATAGCAATAATAATAAGACAAATACACATATTCGTAAAACGTGCGAATAGCTAACTCGCATTCTTCGTTTGCGGGATGCAATTACAGTGTAATTAACCAATACTTAAGTAGTGTGTTCACTGATTCACACTTTCATTCTATTAATGACTCGTTGGTTCAAAATTTATCTTTCATTACGTGGAATACCCCTAATAAATCATGCAATTAACACATATAACATAGGAAATCCCATTGATATAATAACAAGAAACTTTAGTTCTTCAGAATAAGAAATTCGTCTTGTATGTTCATTTATATACCAGATTCTTAAGAATTCGTCTTGTATGTTCATTTATATACCAGTTTTCAACTGCAATGCTTGATCATTCATCGAAACCACCATTACAAGTCGTCCCTCAAAAATGTAAATGTTAACTTACTAATTTTTCTGTTTAATTTTACAAAACGAAGTGTAATTTTCTCGTAGATTTTGGTGAAAATTATGTAATTTGAAATATGTACAATAACCGATATATTAAAATGTTAGTTTTTCGTTTAATTTTCAGAAGTTTTTTAAGGGTTATGTCAAACATACCACTATTAAAAATCAAATCAAATCAAAAATATCTTTATTTCGTAGGTAATGGAATTACACTTAAAATACGTCATTAATGATTTTTTTTCGACATTACCATGCTCATCCACCTTGAGAAGAATGGCCAAGAAACTTGTTTTGCTTTTTTTTTTCCTCTTGCTTGATTTCAATTGCTCTTTTTTTACTCATCGATACAAATTATAGAGTAATTAACAATGACATCTCTCATAGCAAAATTTAATGGAATTAGTATCCTAACTTTAGCATCACAATACATATACGAAAATTTGATGTATGTCAAGAGACATATAGAATCGAATACTGCAATACGAATACTGCAATAGTCGATTTAAGACCATTTTTAATATCAACATTTAAACCACATAAAGACGCTAAAAAAACAATGGCATTCATATATAGATTTTTTTTTAACCGGGCTTATTTAACAGACCACGACTTATCGTGGTTGATCTTCCGTCCATTATTTGGATTCCCTTAATGGCAGCTCTGAATATAATATCATTGATAAATATATCTATTTTAGCTGGATTATGTGGTTGGATACAAAATTTGTTCAATGCTAAACTTACATACCCTTTTTGCATAATAGATTGCCTCGATAATCGGACACATAAGTAAGAATTTAAATGAAAAATAACCTTGTGAAATGCAAATATATAAATTTGGAAAAAGTAGACACTTAAATTACTCCTATCAGAAATTGTGTTACATATATATAACTTCTTTTTCCAAATTCAAACCCTACCACAACTTGCAACTCTTAAAGATAATAACCAAAAACAAAACTTTTTTGGAGTTTACTCCTTAAGAATCGATTTCATATTTAGGCCCGGGGTATGGAATTTTATGGGAGTAAAATCAAGTGTTAGATAAATGAAGTTGCGCTATCGTCATGGTTACTGAAATAAATAAATCGTCATGATTAATGTTTACATTTCAATCAATCAGAATGTGACAAATATAATAGATTTTCTCCACGAATCATTGTTAGTGTATACAGAAGGGGGTTCAAAACTATTGAAGAAACGTTACCATGAACTTCCACTTATACTTGGTGGAGATTTTAATATTGATTTTAATAAAGAAGATGGTTTCCATTTAGTACAATTTCTGAAAGATGAACTGAACTTAGATTTAATTTCTGACAGAACACTAGGGACAACTGGATGTGGTAACTATTGATGCGATGTTTTCACGATTTATCACACATTTATCTTCCGATATTCATGTATCATATTTTAGTTACCATAAACCAATTGTTTCAGTGTTTAATGATACCGATATTGTTCCTGTGATAAACATTACGCAAGATAACGTCAATGATAGAGAAAATCAATCTTACTAAAAATTTTATTGTTTAACATAATTATTTTCAATAGTTTCTTAAATGACGAATTAATTGTTTTACTATTAACATAAATAAATGAATTGTGTATTATGCTTTGAATAATATAATAGATGCTTTCATTTACCATTATACTAATCTATACGATATCATCTTAAAGCAATAAACTCCATTCGTGCGTCTGAGCTGACACACTTCCAATTTTTTGTTTGTTCTATTGAACAAACTCAAAATGATAAAACAACTAGTCACTGTTACATACTAGTAGCTATTTGTTACATACTATTTTTCAACAACTTTATTCTTATAATAATAAAATTTAGTTTTGTATTTCAAGAATCTAACAGTATAAAATAAATTCCCATTACTGGCAATCCTGGATTTTATGTAGGATGTAAATTTAAAAATGTATGAAGTGTAAGCACAAGTGTACCGAAGTCAAACTTAAAAGTGTGGTTTGTAGATTTTGCGAAAGTAATTGAAAAATTCTGTTTTGAAAGACGTAGAATACTTGTTGTTTGCTGTATTAATTTCACGAATAACACGATGTCTACACCCGAAATAGAAAAATTATCGCTCAGTGAGTTAAAAAAAATAACCTTTATTTTACCACGTATATACATATTTTATCGCTTTTCTCAATTTTAGAAGAAATATACACGTCGGATAAAAATGGAAACGACGAGACCGGCGACGGCACGGAAGGTAATCCTTTCAAAACAATTCTCCAGGCCATGAAGTGCGCTGGTAAAGAACCATTTCCTCCTATATACGTTGACGCGAAGGACTCGAGTAAAATATACGAACTAGCTGCTAAATCCCAGCTGAAAAAAATCCAGAAAGTTTGGGTACGTGAGAACTACAAAGCTGCAGACAAAGCTAAGGCCGATGAAGAGTCTAACCAGAAACGCGAGCAGAACCTGGAGGAAGCGAAGAAAATTGTTATTAAGGAAGATCCCAAGCTGCCAAAGGCTAAAACTGTGAAAATATTTCAAAGTAAGTGTATTGATGACTGTTCATTGCATCACAAAAGTTACCTGTTTAAGAATTGAGGATTTGGCTAAAAAGTAAAAATATTGATTTGTAAAATTGAATTTTTACTGGTATATATTTGGTTTTAAGAAATAATAAACACTATTGCAAACATTATGCAGTAGCTGTTATGTATAGCATTGTAGTTTTTGTATCAAATTATGTATTATGATCAAATTCAATTTGTCAAAAAACCATTAACTTTAACTGTTCTTGGTACAAAAATAATAAGTTTAAAAACTAAAATGGGTAAAATCAGCTTATTGTAATAATGCGATATTGGAATGTATTGCATTGCAAATGCTGCAATGTTTGGCTGATGCAATATATTTTTCAGTTGCATTAACCTTTTGCTACCTTTATTTCTGATGCAATGATTGCTAATAAAGATCATTTACAGTAATTAATTAGATTTTTGGTGCAGAGTAGTTAAATTAATTGCTTGTAAAGTAATATTATTTACATTATTTAAATTATGTTATATATATTTTTATATGTATATTAAAAATTAAATAATTATATTTGTTAGTTATTTAATAATCAAAATTAATAGCAATATTGTCTTAATGTGTAAATTTAATATTAAATGATACAACTTATAACTGATGAAATTAACACTTATCATTTAAATCTCTGGTAAATAATAGAAAATTTATTAGCTATTAAAGAAAATAAACTATTTTTTAAAAGTCATAAATAATGAAATTAAAGTGAATGTTGTTTAGGTAATTTATCTACCTCTTTTTATTTATATCATTGACTTCTATGATAAATGTATGATTATAAAATATTAAGAGCTTATTTCGCTAAATTTCAAATTAACTGTTATCAAATATTTTTTTTTATTTATCCATATTGCCATTAAAAATCACCATCAAAAACAACATGCTAAACCAATTGAAAATGTTAATTATTAACAATTCCCACAAAAAAAAATCTGAAATTTGATATTTTTATAAATTTTTTGTATTACATTATTCAAATGAGTTCTAATTTATGCAAAATATAATGCTGAAAAATATAATTACCCAATCAAACAAATTTTCATATCTTACCATTTTTGCAATCTTGTTTGGAATGTTTTAAGGATTACATGAAAGTCTTACAATGTAAGCTTTGAGTGTATTTCTTGTAAGTAAGTAAACACTTGAACACGCCATGATCAAATGCTTAAATGAAACCAAAGTGGCATAATCTCAATATGACTTACTAATTTTGAACTGTTATGCCTAAGTTAACACATCTTACCCATCAATCTGTAATATTAGTTGCTGCCACCTTAAAATATTGTCTATAGAGATCGATTTAAAATTTAAGGAATTTCATAGAAGTCGCTGATAAATGAAATACTTTTTTCATCAAAAATCAACTCATTTAAATAGGAAAGTTTGTCATTGAAATTAATAATTTTAAAAAATATCCGATATTTGACCATTTAAAATTTGATTTGTTCTTAAAACCAGAATGAAGATTTGATATTCGCAATATCGTGCTATATACTAAGGGGTCATTCAAATATTATGTAAGTAGATTTATGTAATTTTTGATCGCCCCTCCCCCTTGTCAGCCAAATTAAACAAAGCTCTTACCCTGCCCCCCTATGATTATATGAAAAATTATATATTTTTGTGAAAAATTTTTGTTTTTCATGAGCAGCAAAAATAAAGAATTCTGAGTCCCCCATGTCGTCAAAATTAAGCAAAGCAAAGACCCTCCCATCCCCCTTTGGTGCTTAAGTAATACTTGAATGGCCCCTGACTTTCATGTGTGTGAGCATAGAATGAATTTCTTAATTTATTTTATATGAAACACTCTCTTTGAATTGTGGTCCTGTTCTCATATGAATTTCAATTTTACTGTCTGTCCCAATTTTAGTGTCATTTTTAATCCCAACCCCAATACTGCTAAAGATTTTTAATTCAGTCTCATTCTCTATTCTAATCTTGTTCTTGATTAGGATCATGATCCGAGTCTCATTTTCCATCATTCATCGTATTGGTTATATGATTCATAGTTTCACCCCTCTTGGAATACTATTGTTGTGTCCTTACATTGGTGATTGTCTCACTGAGATGCATACAA
This sequence comes from Eumeta japonica, assembly GCA_005406025.1. Lineage (NCBI taxonomy): Eukaryota > Metazoa > Arthropoda > Insecta > Lepidoptera > Psychidae > Eumeta > Eumeta japonica. The sequence continues at coordinate 33,158 of BGZK01002235.1, read as the reverse complement.
TAGTTATTGTCATTTTTACATATATACCTTTACCATACACAGTTTGACCAATCTATGTGTCACTCTTGCTTTTAATCTTGATTTTGCTGTTGATGATGTATTTAGAATGGTGAAAAGGGCACTTGCTTGTTTCTACTCACACAAACCTAATCAGTAAGCCTCAGTTTAGACCCTCCCTTTATTAGTGTTTAGGTCCCACTAGAAAATGTATATCCCACAATTATAAATAAATAGGATTACCTATTTATATTTTTGGAACTTTTTTCATCTGTAGAAATTTACTTACTTTTTATCATCTATCCCACCGAAAATATGTTGAATTTTGGAAACATGTTCAGTAATTTAGACAGACAAAAATGAAAAAACTATTGATTCAGACTTTTTATTAATAACGATATTCCTCCAATCGAAATCAGCCACCTATCTTCTCAGCTCCACTCTTTATTTAGATGTAGCATCTCTTGAATGCTTTATTATGTACACTTTGGGAAATGCTCTGAAGAATTATTGAATCTTAATCTTGCTTCTGAATACCATCTTTATTCCAGAAATGCTATCATCACGGTCTTGATAGCTGGCAATTTATCATTACATATTTAAATGGAAATCTTCCTTGTATGGGAAAACTTCGGAGTGATCTGCCGTCAACAGTATTCCTGACTCAATGTTCAACTATGACATTGGAGTCTTTATGAAAAGACCTTATGCTTTTCCATAAGGCTGACCACACACCAATGACTCTCTTTAAATTTCGGGTAGCCATGGGCAATGGGGAAATTTCATAAAAATATCAAAATTTCAGCTCAAATAGTAGATACATTAAGTAACTCAAAGATGGCATTAAATCCAAATTTTCAAAATATATAAACAATTTGACTTTTATGTATATAGTTTTACTAATGTTAATTTGTGTTTTCATAGCGAGTTTACAACAAATCAATTACTGAAATATATCTGTCAGGGTTACAATGTAATTTACACTAAACATTAGTTAAGTAGACAGGTGAAGTTCGAAAGATATATGCATAAAACTTAATACATGAACCTTTATGTGACCAATATATCAAGGTTTTTTTCAGTGTTATGAATTTCATAATCCCAGGCTAGTATACCTGTTGTCTAAGTAAAACCATTGTACATTATTAACACTTCAAAAGCTATTTCATCCATTTTCTATGCACAAATCTTCTATTAGAATATTTTTGATAAATTTTCTTTGAAATCTTAAATACAAGGACCGGAGATGAATGTTTCATTGAAGTTTATTTAGACTAATTTTGACTCTATAATGTTATTATAGCTACAGAAAATCGTGGCACGAGGGTGAAGATCTTCGGCTGGGTACATCGATTACGGCGTCAAGGACGCGCTTTGGCTTTTCTCACTCTTCGCGATGGCACTGGTTATCTTCAATGTGTATTACATGGTGTGCTTTGCCAGACTTATGATGCCTTGGTGCTATCCACCGAATCATCTGTAGTTTTATATGGATGCTTGGAAATTGTACCAGAAGGAAAAACTGTAAGTTGAATTAATTTCCTTGAATTTAAAATCCCTGTCAATTTATTAATATAGATTAATTTTCTATCATATAGACTATAAATTGAAAATCCAAAAAAGAAAATCAATGTATATAGGATTTATTATTAGGAGTACAAATAAGTTTCCAACGTTTTGAGGGAGATGGCATGGCACGAGGCTTACATTAGAATTCGCAGATGATAACCGGCTTGAAAATTAGGTTGCTCATTCAAGAACTACAGAAACCTATCATATTATTAACTTCAAAAATGTCCAAATTTGCACCAAATAAGTGTAATTTACGGGAACTTTTAATTCACTTCTTTAATTTAAAAAAATCTGCAACGGAGGCACATTGATTGCTTGTAGAAGCACATAATAAGGCTGCATTGAGTGAAAGAATATGTTGTGAGTGGTTTTAAAAGTAAAAATGGTGATTCTGACATAGAAGACAAAGATGGCAGTGGAAGGCCAAAAATTTATGAGGATGCAGAATTGGAGGAATTATTGGAACAACATTCATCTCAAATACAAAAGGAATTTGCTCTTACTTTAGAAATCACTCAGCAAGCAATCTTGCATCGTTTAAAATTGTTAGTAATGATTTATAAACAAGGTAATTGGGTTCTATATGAATTATAACCGAGAGGTGTTGAACACCAATTATGCATGAGTGAAATGCTGCTAGCTAGGAACGAAAAAGGTTTTTTACATTGAATCGTCACTGGTGATGAAAAGTGGATACATTATAATAATCCAAAAAGAAGAAAATCATGGGGACTACCTGGCCACGCGTCAACATCCACAGCAAAACCGAATATTCATTGAAAAAAACTCAATCTGTGTATTTGGTGGGATCAGCTGGATGTGGTGTATTACGAGTTACTGAATCCAAGCGAAACAATCACTGGAACTCTATACCGAACACAATTAATGAGATTGAGCCGAGTCTGAAGGAAAAATGCTCTCAATACTACTCCAGACACAACAATATTATTCTCCTACATGATAATGCTCGTCCTTATGTAGCAGTTCCGGTGAAAAACTATTTGAAAACACTTGATTGGGAAGTACTACCCCACCCGTCGTATTCATCAGACAACATTGCGCCGTCCGACTATCAACTGTTCTGGTCAATGACACATGCTCTGTCAGAGCAGCGGTTCACATTATGTAAAGATACCGAAAATTTCGTTCATTCATGGATAGCCTCAAAAGACCTGGAATTCGAACGCTGCCTGAAAGATGAAAAAAAGTAGTTGCTAGTGATGGACAATACTTCAAATAAAATCAAATTACCGTTCATTCACCATAAATATTATTTTATTGATTAGAAACGGCAGAAATTTATTTGTACTTCTAATAATATTATGCTAAATCGCACAAGTCGACTGGTCCTCGTGGGGAGTCAGACCACCACCCTCCGTTTAAAAATAAAAAAGACACAGAAGACGTGTCAACCTTAAATGTGTGCACTTTCAACGAAAAGTGCATTAGACTTGAATTAGACTATGCCCTTAAAGATATTAACTATAATATTTTAGGACAATCAGAGTTTAGAAAACTGGGTTGTAATATTGTAGAACACTAATCGTATTTTTTGCTATATAAGTCAAATAAAAGGTTTACAGGGAGTGGGTTTTCTAATAAGGAAAAAATATAAAAACAATATACATAACTTCATGGGAATATTTGAAAGAGTAACACTTTTGCAGTTACAATTGGAATGTTTTTATATATTAATAATGTAAGTTATGCACATACAGAAGAATTATCTGAAGAAGAAATGATGCAATTTTCTAGAGATATTGAAACTACTTAGCTCTGGCTGATGAGAAAGTTCTTATAATGGGAGATTTTCATGCAAAAATAGGATCCCCAAAAACAATCCATTTTCCAGTCACAAGCCAATACGTCTGAGGCAAACAAAGGACGAGACTGTCTTATTAATTATGCTTTTCAAAGCAAATGGTTTATAATTAACACATTTTTTTAAGAAAAAAGATAACCTTACATGGATTTGGGTATCACCTGATCGACAAACTAAGAACAAAATTGATTATATTATGACAAACAAACTTAAACCAGCAACAAATATGGAAACACTACACAACATACGATTCCGTTCATATGATAGACTGCTGAGAACATCATAAGTACTAAAACACCCATCAGAGTAAAAAAAACTATGCAACACCATTTAATATTCTGAAGACAGATAAAAAAGTTTTAAAATATAGGAAAAGTCTACAAATACACATATAAAACAAAGAAATAGGTACAACTAGCATTCAAACCTACTATAACTACTTAAAAGAAAATCATAATGGACAGTTTAAAATCAAGATATATATCACAGGTAGAACGACATATAATATTTAGTGAAAACACAAGAGTTAACAAAGCACTCAATTATTATATTCAAAACATAAGACGAGAGATGTGATAATTAAACTCAGCCGAATATATAAGGAAACCAATAGATCTATCAGGAAAGATTACAGTAACCATAGACGCAAAATCATCACAAGAAATATTGAGAAATTTGTGAATACCAAAATACTTATAAAAAACCAAGCACATGATAAATATTGAACAAAAACTTGAAGGAAAGACATTGAAAACAAAATCAAGGAAAGACATTATGAACTATGCAATAAACTACCACAAGAATTTATATCTGAAAAGCAATTACAATAAAGTCTAAATCAAATCAATAATCAATGGCATAACCGTGTTAAATCAATTGGAGCTCCAGAAGTTTACAAACACATTAGCAGCTGAAAACAGAAAAAAAAATTAGTCTAGACGGAATATGCAATAAACTTCTCAAAATAGGTGCCTATCTCAACTCACCATATATTGAAACTCTTTAACTTTATAATGAACAAAGAAACTGTACTAAAACAATGGTGCACTTCAAACATAATTCTGCTCTTTAAAAAAATAAATCCATTGGATGTAGGGAATCGCTAACCTATAAGCCTATTAACAAGCATATACAAATTCTTTTCATCTGTACTTTTAAAAAGAACAGCACTAGATATTGACAAATTACAACCAAAGGAATAAGCAAGGTTTTGATCAGGTTTTAGTACAATAGACCACATACAAATGCTAGAACAATTATTAAAAAATACCGAGAATTTAATAGACCTCTGTATGTGGCCTTCATAGACTAGCCTTTGATACCATCAACCACTACTCAATCTGAAATGCACTGAAATATTCAAATGTTTATCAAAAATACATTAGTATCTTAAAATAGATATATGCAAGTAGCACAAATAAAATGAAACTGGAAACCAGAGGCCATGAAATAAATATAGAAAGAAGCATTAAACAAGAACACCCACTGCCACCAAAGCTTTTCATCTCTGTACTTGAATATGTATTTTAGAAATTAAATTGGTCAAATAAATGGTTGCAAATAAATGTAAAATATCTAAACCACCTCAGATATAATATAGTTATTACTGCAGAGATGACTAAAAACTTAAAAGACATGATGAGATCACTCAACAATGAGAGCCCTAAAATTGATCTAGAAATTAACACAATGAAGAATTCATTGAATTAAAAGACCTATTGTGATTAAAGGAACTGCGTAGAATTTATCACCAATTACATATATTTGGGCAAACAATTATCATTCAACAAGCTTAGTAATGAAGAAGTAACATGAACAATAAACTCTACCTGGAAAAAATTTTGGGCAATGAAAAAAATTCTAAAAGAAGATTATGATCTACATCAAAAAAAAAAAGTATTTGACACCTGTTTATTATCATGCATGCTGTATGGCTGTCGAATGTGGATATTCACTAGCAAAGTTAAGCATGAAATCAAATGTGATCAGACAGCAATGGAAAAAAGCTTAAAATATAAGTATCGAAAATACACAAAATGAAGCTTGAAAATATCAAACACAAAACAAAATTCACTGAAGCTCTCAAGCATGCACTAACTTTAAAATGGCAATGGGCAGAAGACATCTTACAGCACATAGATAGAAGGTAGACAGACTAAACCACACAATAGAAAGGCCCGAGAAAAAAAGGATTGTTGGTAGACCAATTAGAAGGTGAGCTGATGATATTATTCAGATAACCAGAAATGGCTGTATTAATTCTGGCAAGGTCAGATATAAATGGAAGAAGTTGGAGGAGGCCTTTACCTGAAAAGGCATTCATATTTCATTCAAAGATAACTAACAATACTAACATAAATTTTAAAAACTTACTAACATCTGTTACCAACATTTAAAATGTAACATGGGAATATGAAATAAATAGCTTTAATAGTAGTAATACTAAATTCAGTAATGCAGAAATGGAAAGTTGTCTAGACATCAAAAAAGTCCAATTAAAATTGAAATTAGTTAAGAGCAATTTAGCTCTAAATTGTCAAAGATTTTTACTGCCTCTTTTTTGCAAGTAAAATGGAAATAATATACAACTTAATAATGAAAGGCATTTTCATCTTGAACAGGAAAACTTTTAATATAAAATTAAAAGTCAAATGCCTATCCCATTACTGTATATAATTTTTTTAAGGGATATTGTTATTTTTTTTTAAGTACTTAGAGCCTTCACAAACAGAACCAAAACAATTATTTATATATTGCAATGTATGTGTCACGCAAAATTTAGCTAAACTTTAAATTTATTGACTCATCTGAACCCCAGGCTCCTGGCGGACATGAGCTGAATGTAGACTATTGGGAAGTAATAGGCTTGGCGCCTCCTGGCGGCGCTGATGCTATCCTCAACGAGGAGGCTTTACCAGATGTACAGCTGGACAACAGGTGAAGCTGTTGCATAACCACCTAATTTAGAATAAAACACAGGTCTTTTCTACTTGTCTCTTATGTTTTTGATTTGTTATGTCATTTACCAAAAACATGCTTTACCATGCTTGTGAGACTCCTAATGTATTGAACTGTTATCTGCATCACAAATTTTTGAAATACATAGCAACACAATAAAAACATTCAATATAAATTCTTTTGATATATCCACATTGTCTTTTTTCATGTATCCTAATTATTGTCATATTCGTAACAGACAAGGCTAAAAAATTCTAGTTAAATGGTCTTTCTACATGACTTCAATGGAATTAACAGGTTCTGTAAAATCACTTGTTTCAATTTTACTTCACTGAACCTGGACTAAGATAAAATTATATTTTTGTTAATGTGTAGTCAATAAAAAACTATTTGTAATAGACTCGCAAATGGGAACACCTGGGTTGCTAATTAGAACTTCTTCAATATCAACTTTACCTGATGCAATTTGAAATCTTTAATCAATAATTATTATCTTTAAATTGCAAAGCCTATTGAGCCACAAATAAATAAATATTATATGCCTGGATTATAAGTTTTTAAATACTTATTAATAAATTCTAATGTATTTTGCATATAGAAATGTAATTCTAAACTTTCTATTTGCTAATTTGTAGGCATATAATGATACGTGGCGAGAATACGTCCAAAGTGCTGAGAGCGAGAGCGGCAGTCACAAAAGCGTTTCGAGAACACTTTGCCTCCAGACACTACACTGAGGTGTGCCCGCCCACCATGGTGCAGACTCAGTGTGAAGGCGGCAGCACCCTGTTTAAGTTTAGTTATTTTGGGTAAGTACCTTGTGATTCTATGGAATACCATAAACTATGTTTTTAATGTATTTTCAAATAATATAATTTCAATGCTTGCCTATGACATGCAGTACAGTACAACACACGAAACCTAACACTAAACAGCAACATGGGGGAAAAGTAAGGATTAGTAAACACTGAATCTGCCCATTGCATCATTGGCAGGCATTGCATCACTCCCCTTTGCGGAGTGGCAGAGTTTTTTGCATTGTACTTCTGCATGCAACCCACCACTGATCTTCAAATCTGTTCTTCCATTGCAAATCGTCATCCAATGAATGGAATATTGATTCCAGAGAATTAGCAGATATCAAACACCTCAATAAGTGTTCATTTTACATTTATCGTAACCGTCAATTATTTATTACCAATTCCTACATACTTTTCATGCTAATTAAGCACATCTCCAGGAAAATGCAAACAGTCACATCCACCAGGAGTGTTAAACTACCAATGGGTGCACTCCCAACTACCTCACCTGATACTCAGTCATGCGGTCTTTCCTTTTGTATTCAAATTTTTTTATAAATTGTTATAGAGACCAAATCTCGTTTTTTGATCAATAATATTGAATTTAGTATTATCTGTATGACATGACGTGAAGGTAAATGGAGGGTTGCGTGTTGCAAGTTACTGCATATCCCAAGTAAGCATCTAATAAAAAATTCCTGTGAAATAACATCATATACAATACAATAATATAATTTTATTTTTTTTTTTCATTTTTTGTGTATCATTCTGTATTTCTACTTCCATATACTATGATACTTAGATGGTTTTAGCTTTTCATTTAAAACTGTCTTTATTTTTCGTTTTATAAAAATTACTCATACAAAAGAAAAAATCATTCAATGTCATCTTTAATTATAGATATATGTGGATATAAAAATTTAAAATTTTATTTTATAAATAAAATACAAATTGTACATATGTACTATTTGTATTTTTCATAGTTCTCATAAAATATTTATGACATTAAAATTAAAATATTTGTTCTAGTGATAATCAAGTTTGTTATTGTAACAGTGATTAATGTTCTGTAGAAAAACTGCATATTAATATATGACACTCTTTTATTTGTTAACTCCAAATACTAGCCACGATATTGTGAAAAGGCATCTTGTATGTTCAAAAATTTAATTAATATATTCATTATTTTCAGCCAGGAAGCATATCTGACACAGAGTTCCCAATTGTACCTGGAAACTTGCCTAGCCGCTCTGGGCGACGTGTATTGTATCGCACAGTCCTATCGTGCTGAGCAATCTCGGACCAGGAGACATTTAGCAGAGTTAGTATCACACAGTAACTGTAGTGCGACAGCCCACTGCAGGATATATATATATATATGTCCCATAAAATACAGCAGCAATTTAAAATGTGTTCTCTGAATACCACATTGTACAGTAATGTAATGTGTTTGTGATCATTGTTATATAAAATCCAAATCAATTCGGATTCAACTTTTATTTGAAACAAAACATATTCTGATTTCAGATTAACCATTATATTACATATTAACAATGTTATCTTCCAGTTTAGAAAATACAAGAAAAAAAAGTGAAGAGAAATCTCTTCAGGCTATTTTCTTTTTTTTATTTATTTTGTTATCTTTGCCATGGCCTTGCATTTACATCATCTGATATTTGTTAATGCAATAAAAAGCATTATTCGTAAGTGAAATATTTCATAAACTAAAGCCTAAATAATAAACATTATATAAGTTCTATATTTCTTTTGGAATTTTGTTATAAAATCATATATAGTTACTTGTAAAGAACTACCAACCCTCAGTCTAAGACTACAACAGCAATTTTATATTTATTTTCAGTACATATTCATATTGATACATAACTATATATCAGTATGTATTTATTAATTGTAAAATAGATCACAATTATATGCAGTATGCTATGTATTACATCTAGCTTCTATCACTCCATTTCTAAGATAATAATTTTTATATATAATATTTTAATTCATGTGCGGGTATGCTGCCAATGACTAATACTAATGTTTCCAATACAGTGATAACATATAGGACAAAGAGCTTAATGGAAGGGTGATTTTTAATTTAATTTGAGTTAACAACTTGTTAATAATTTAGCCGTGTGATCAGGATTGACACCATTATGAAAGAGGGCTAATCATACAAAAGTATGATTATCCCCCATTTATAATGGTGTTGAGTCAGCAAAAAGGGTTACGCTCAAACTAGAGAATTTTGGGTTCCAATCCTAACCACATGGGTGAATTATTAACAATTTATCAAATTAAATTAAAAATCACTCTTCACTCCAAAAAAAAAAATCACTCCTACCACACTCCTAAAATTTACTCAGAAAGAAAAATCTTTCTGAGCAAATTTCATTCATGATTCAATATGAAATACTACAAATTAAAGTTTTATATGTTTACAATATATTTACAACTAATTATGATAGATAGTAATTATTATTTACTTTTCTATGATATGGAAATTTAATGTATCTGTAGATGACAACTTATTTTGTTACGCCATCGTCATTCCAGGCATGTAGCTGCTTCGTCCGATTTTCAAAGATTTCATTTTTCTGTTATAACAATGTAATTTAGATAACAACCTATAAATCTAAGACAGCACACGATTTGTGTATGTAAATATTTCACCATATTGGTGACACAATGAACATACACGCTAGATTTCACAGTCAATAAGGTATACCCCTTGTCGCCGCCACTGACGCAGCTCCGCCCCGGCAATCATAGAAGATAACATGGCGTGGGGTTACACAAATCTAGCAGCAATCGAAAATTTCCTATTGAGAATGCATGATCGCTTTGCGCTAAATATCATCCGCTATTATGCTATCGCAACTTCACTCATTTCACACGATCTGTGTCTAGCGGTTTTGCTGTTGCTTTTCTTGTGCGCTGTAAATATGCCTACCGCTTCTTGCTGCTTCTGCTTGCTGTAAAAACTGTGCCTTTTTGTAAATAAACCATTGTCACATTAAGTAACTGTACACTTTTTTTATTTCAGCAAGACATTGAATATTGCAATTAATACCGAGTTTGCACTTACACATTAACCCACATTTAATAACTATGTGAAAATGGGAATTATCACACATGTGAAAGATAGTTTAAAAACTAACCTACTTATTGCTCTCCCAGAGGCATGCTCACTTTCTAATAAATATTTACTTCGAGTTAAGTTAGTTTAGTATTTTATATAATTAAGATTGACCCCATGATAGATGTACATAAGTTGTACAATATTTATATTCTAATAAATATAGCTTATTTAGCTTTATTCAAAATTTACATTAGTTCTGTCTGTAAGATTTCAGACCTAGATTACATAAAAAAAGTAACTGAATATCATTTAGACTTAATTTAGACTTATGAAAATCTCAAAAATTCAATTATGATGATGAATAGTAATGATGATGATCATAGTGTGTAAGGTATGTTATGTCTATAGTTTAAATTATTCTGACATGTCCCTCTAGTACTTCCAACGTAATGATGGCTATACAATAAAGTTGGGGAATTGTTTTTTTTTTCAAAAATCGGTTTTGTGTTTTTTTCATATAAAGTTGTTATGATTTTTATTCTAATCATTTTGCATTTTATGTGTGTGCAATTAGGTCCTAGTCAAAAATATCAATAAAAGAATATTGTCAACCGTATGAACTAAAGAATTGTAAACCTATCATTTGTAGATACAGTCATGTTGAAGCAGAATGCCCTTTCATAACGTTTGAAGACCTTCTGGACCGGCTGGAGGATCTAGTGGTCGACGTGGTGGACCGTGTCATGGCGTCGCCGGAAGCCCACCTCGTACATGAACTCAACCCCAACTTCAAGGCGAGTTTTATAATTACATTCCTAGAGATGCACTGACTAACTTTATTGTCAGAATGTTTTTCAATAACCTGGTGTACTAAAAACATAAATAGAACTGAGTTACTTATTAAAAAAAAAGTGCAGTTTACAAACAGTAAAAGTGAGACCTTTGGTAAGCTGAACCTTAGGAGGATGAGATGAATGTGTTGTCAGAAATGGGATAATTATAGGGTTTATTTATTATAATGTTGGTAAGGTGTTTTACATTTTATTATTCGGGCTCTATGTTTTCAATTTCAATAATTGACAATATGCAAGTGCACACAATATAAACGCATACATCTCTTTTTCTCACATTTTATCTTATTAATATAGCTTTTTCGTTTTATGAAGTTTTGAATCAACACTGCTAAAGAAGTTTTCACATCAAAAAATGTTCCTTTAAAGATCACTACACTATCCACTGCATCCTGAAACAAAGCTTTTTAAACGAATCGGTTATATTAAATGCTTTTATAATACTGAGCCATGCATCAAATTCATGTAATCTATCGTAGAAAGCCGATTTACCATATTTTGTATCGACGTCGATGAAGACTGACGACGCTGTCGCCGTCGCCATATGAAGAAAATTGTACAATGAAAACGATTATGGAAATAGCATAAAATAACCGCACACACACTTTTCTCTTAAAAATCAATGCAATCTAAACAAAATCTTGGTCTTTTGTGCAAAGGCAATATTTTCACACAATATAAATACAGTATTTAATTGACAATGTTGTTGACTACTTACATATTATAATATGTTATAGAAGCTAAGTACAGTCTTAAATTCCAATAGAAAAGTTTTACAATGTGGCAGAGACTTTATAGTATCAAGTCCAATATCATTATGGTATTTATTGAATAAAAATACAATTTAAATACATAAATATATGTTTCTCTTAATTCTCATGAAATTATTTAAAAATTCTGATAGGAAAAAGTTCGGTTTTTATATGACCATGTTATTTCTCATTGAAATAATATCCATAATAATTTTATTGAGAGAAGGATGATGGCCTGAAGTGTAATCAAAAACAATTGTTTTTGATTACACTTCAGGACGTACAAAAGCCTGTTGTGTGATATAAACGAAGAGGTTTATTAGACCCAAAAGTATACTGGCATTGTGTCCTTAAGAAGTAATGAAATTTTTGTATCAATTTTTAAATATGCATATTGTAGACAACATATTTTATCAAATAAGTGAATTCTTTTAGAATACAGAAAATTCTCTTAGAAGATCGGCAATAAAATTAATTGAAAAATAAATAAAAAATGTGTTTCATAAAACATTTCTATGTATTACCATTTATATGTATTGTACAGAAAAATGTTATAAGAACTTAATGTAATTATTGCGTAGAAGCCGGAGAGGCCATTCAAACGCATGACGTACGTAGAAGCGCTCGAGTACCTGCGCGCCAACCACATAACCAAGGACGACGGCAATTTCTACGAATTCGGCGACGTAAGTTAAATGCATTTTAAACGAAGTTGTTTTTCTTATTCTTCATGAGCTTGATGATGTAACATGACATGATGTAAAAATTGTACACACGTTGTGGCTATACAGTTGTAGAAAAAGATAAATTGTTTTTGTTGGACAAAACAACAATAATATTGCCATTAAGTTAAATTTAAAAATACATTTTTCAGAGATACGAAAAATTTTCACATATACCATTAACATCGGCATATTTATCCGTGAAGCATACTCATAACATGTTACTCATATAAAAATCGCCTAACGCGTATCAGTTAGTTTTCTCATATACTGCATGTCGACGACGTGGTGACGCGAACTCAAAATTTTACCCGTTCGAAAATCGCTTAACATGCTCCAAAACTTTGATGAGGTAAAGCTTTATGCAGGTAAAGAAAAAATTTTTTTTCCTAATTATAAGGTATTCCATACACACCTCTATTGAAGGTTGGAATAAATTCATAGGTGGTTTCTAACGTCCCCCAATCACACTGACTCTGGATAGAGATTTAAGATCTATATTGCTCAATTTGAAATAAAATTATGAGAATGTGAAGAGATCATGAGCCCTGATGCCATTTATATATATACAGTTATGCGAAGTGTGATTGACCTGGAACGCGTGATTTTTTCCATTCAGGACATCCCAGAGATGCCAGAGCGGAAAATGACAGACGCCATAGGGGTACCGATATTGCTGTGCAAATTTCCCGCGGAGATTAAGTCATTCTACATGCCTCGGTGTAAGGAAGACCAACGGCTGACTGAATCTGTGGATGTCCTGATGCCAGGAGTGGGAGAGATAGTCGGTGGATCTATGAGGACATGGGACTACGAGGCATTGCTAGAAGGTGAATATTAAAAAAAAAATTAAACTTGTGTATTCGATATGTTTTAGAACAATTTTGTATAATTTTCCTACATTAATTGTACAATTAAAAAAAATTTCACATAAAATGTTTTTCATTTGTATTTTTTGTTATTTGTTTCAACACAATTTTATCGTTTAACTGATTAAAGTAAGAAAGCTCAGTTTCATTAAAACTAATGCTTGGGCTGAGGTAAAGCGGTGTTGCTATCGAAGAATTATGAAATTTAAATAGTAATATTATACATGACATTAAATATTCTTATATTAAAAATAGAACAAGGCGTCCATTACAAATATTCTAGTAAATGCGGCGACGTTGCCGTACAATGGGTGTGGTTTATTTCTACTGCATGATCATAGAAGCTTTTAAAAAGCATATAATAAAATTTTAAATAACATTTGTGTTGGCCCTAAATATAGTCTATTATATACATTATTGTTTATTTATCTATAGATGAATAAATATATAATTAAAGTAATATTTTTGAGTTAATCAGTTCCTATACTTCCTTTCACTTAAACCGCACATTGTAATAGATATGGATGCATGTGTTTTTTTTTTTGAATCATTTATAATTGTATTTTCAGGATACAAGCGTGAAGGTATAGACCCCTCTCCATACTACTGGTACACGGACCAGCGCAAGTTCGGTTCGGTGCCGCACGGCGGCTACGGGCTCGGCCTCGAGCGCTTCCTGTGCTGGCTGCTCAACAGGCACCACATACGTGAAGTGTGTCTCTACCCGCGCTTTCTGGACAGATGTACGCCTTAAGCTCAAGATATTTCTGAATTAAGGCGCGCTTGTCGCTTGAGGTTTCTTTTCCTCTAGAATTTGCCATCTGATACTGTGTATTGTGATCCATTATGAGCATTAAGTAAATTATTTGAATCGCGTGTTCATTTTTGTTTTTTTTGTGTTGACCGTATTATGTGCTACGATGATTCATTATTGCGAAAGCTAATAAAAACAATATAATTAACTCTTACGATGTATCGCCTATCTCATCTCATACAATATCACTTACGATGTTTCTCCGAAAATTTTATGGAAGCTTCTAAAATTGCTGTCATCTTGAGGGGATAATACCACAAAATAACTAGTAACTGCATAATATGAGAAGAAATTAATTATTTGAAATCCGGCTTCAAGTTATAAAAAGTATACGCATAAATGTGCATGTCAGTCGGTGATTAAAACATTTTTGTACATAAAAAAACATTCTTTTGTTTAAGTAGTTAGCCAAGTTAAGCTTTTCTCTCACCATTTCAGTGGCATGCATTTTTTTTTTTATTAATGAAAAACGAAAACTAGCCAAGTCGAATAAAACACATTAGGGAATTTCTCCAAATCTTATTTATATTTCTTATAATAAAATAAATTGTAAAACTGCCCTTTTCATCACCTACAATGTGCTTTGAAAAACTGAACCTTATTGCTAAGTGCATCTCGGTAGTGATTAATCGCTTTGATTCACTTCGCATGGAATCTTGAACATCTGTTTCAACTTATATTACTGTATCAACGAAAATCTCATAAATATATAGTAATATCATTTCCAGTTAATTGTGAACTGTCATTCAATCAGATTATCGGTTTAGAGAAAATTTAAGTAGTATTTGTAACTTTATAATGCTACTAATTTCCCATAAAACACTACAAATTCATAAGATTACATAAAAATGGTATATCTTATAGCATGTAAGTATTTAAAGATTGATACACCAACGTGTATAGGTCATATATTATCATTCATAGATTTATTATTCAATTCAATCTTGCAAATGCGACACTCAGCCTCACTATACGTTAATGAAGTTTTAAAAACTAATCGCCCATTATCTTTATTTTTGTTTTAAATATCTATGTATTATCGCATTTAAAAACAATAGCTAGTATTTGGCGTGTTTGGCAATCAAAATTGTTTACTTTTGCTCTATAAGGATACCAAAAGCATTTAATTTTTATAGAATGTATACTTAGCCGTTTGTTATACTGAATTATATATGTGTGATATCGTATTATTTTGTTCTGTTTCCAAATTATCATACTGAATATTACATACATCAAAATTATTATAATAATGGATGAAGAAAAAACTGTGAAATACTTGTGTAATATAATATGTATATAACTTGTAATGTATGTAACTGCAAAATATAATAATTTTCTTTTTTTAATTTCTTTATAAATACATATGTTAGCAACTGCATTATGGTTTTTAGTGACTAAAGTTCTTTTATAACATCAAAAACTTATGGAATCGAAAATAACATGCAAATTCAATTTAAATAAAATTTATTATTGAATATGTAATACCTAATTATAATGTTTTTCCAGTTTATAAATTACCATTTCATATACATTATTTAATGGTTTTAAATGATAAAATCTATTATTAATATACAAATGCGAGAAGAGCTTTGGTATTTTAAAAGAGTTGCAAATATAAAAAAATGTCCAAAGTTAAGAGAATTTCACTAAATGTATTGCCAACGTAATAGAAAAAGAAAAACAGTAAAGATTGAGTATGAGAATAAACAATTGTCATACTATATGTTGACAATCAGAAGCAAATATCTTCATATAATTCAAATAAAATATATAACAAAAAGTCTTCTGATATTTGTATAGATAGGGTCCGATGTAGTCAACTGAAAGCATTTTGAAAAGGTTCAAATCTTCACATACCTTCATCATATTTTTATTATGTACATTATAGACGTGTATTTTTTTCCATTAATATATATTGTTTACCTGAATTTGACTCAATGTCCTCTATATGTTATATTAAGAAGAACATGTGTTATTCACGTTTCATGGTCTTTATTACCAAAATGTTGAATAAACCCATTTTCGATTAGAAAGATTAAACTCTTTTCCTTCATCGATATGTCCATTCATATCTTGAATGAATCTAATGGCATTGAGAAATAGCTTAATAATATAACGTTGCAAACAACTATTTGCATCAAATAAGCATATTATCGATAATTTATTTTAGTATTTTAAGGTAGCCATTCGACTTCGGCGCTGATGGGCCTGGCCGCGCCCCGCGCCGGCGGCTCGGTCAAGTCTTCCTTGCTGCTGGCCACTTTGTTGTAGACATCTTTACCGGTTTTGACGACATATTCCACACCGTCACCTGGTAAAAGTTGGTACCTTTTAGTATACTCGTTGAAACAAAAATATATAAACGATAATTTAAAGTATTGTTTTATGTATAAATACAAAAAAAAAAGAAATAAGTCTTCATGTGAAAGATAATATTATTTAAAGAAAGATACATGAATAACAAACGGGCTAATGGAAGGGTACAAGAAGTGAACTGATCCCACAAAAATTAAGCCAGGTAGAATCATAAGAATGTAGAAATTAAAATATCAAAATTTGAATTTCCCTTGTAGTCACACCACCGCACACTACAGTTGTCTCTTCTAGAGGAAGGTTATTCATTAGATTTCAACTTACCCCCCGCCCTTAAATTAGGACGCCATGTTTTTCTGTTGATGTTCAGACACCACGCAATAGCATAATACACATTTGTATGCAAAACATATATAAGACATGATAAAGAAAAAAATATATTAAATAGTAAAGCCCAAAATAATCGTTAATGCCATCGCGCCATAAATCTAACCTATAACTTCTCCGGTCTTCCTCACAGCTTCGCCGACGTTGTGCGGCGAGAATGTGTCCGGATTTATGTTGATGTTCACGCTCTTGTCGTCCTCCGGCTTGGGGCAGTTGGTCTGCGAGATTATCGACAGGTCGTAGGGATCCACACCGAAGCCGGCTAGCTTCATCCGCATCTGTAGGAAGAAGCAAAGGAGTGCCTGAGGATGAAGACGCACAACGCGAACCGTGATACCGTAAAAACAGTTCTCAACATTGATATCACGAAACAAGATTTGTTTACGCCATATTTCATATCTCAAGTCCTAGTCTACATTCCTAGACCATAGATAATAACGGACGCAGGGCGGAACCAACGGACGTCGCACTTGACGTTCAAGCAACGCGGGCGGTCGGAATTCGCAAGTATTATTAGCGGGAGTGTGAAAATAATAATAATAATAATTCTTTATTTTCCTCCACAATAGTTTAGAATGCAAGATTACAAATATGTGCAACATTAGGAATTACTGTGGGGGACTGGAACCCAAACTAAGTTCAACTTGTGTTATAGGTTTCCAGGCACCCACCCTTGAGCGTCACGGTCACATGTTTATTATGAATGTATAGAATAAGTGTATGTACTGCATGTTAAAAGAATGTTATGTATGTTCATTCAGAGTAGAACACATCAAAAATATAAACAGTGGGAGTGTGAAAATGAAAGTGAAGCCTTCGCGGACTACTAGACGGTTCGTCTCGCGCATCTCAGTCTTTAGGGATGAACGTCGGCTGTGCCAGGTAAGTCTCGCACGACAGACTACTTCACTGTCTTTTTTTTTATGAATTGGCAGGCATAGGGCAAACCACCGGCCTTTGATCTTAAAACATGGTAGCTTAAAGATTTCGATTGCTTTGCTACGAACGTGAGCGAGACAAAGGGTATTCTAACCAGCAGGTGAATTTGTTATTTAGAATTTCGTAAAGTTACGCCTACCAAATAACTTCGGCGTTTTTTATGGATATTAGGTATATTATGTGAAAAAGATTACGTTCAAAATCAATTTATGACTCTGTTATACGATATCTATAATTTAAGATATATACTATAAGCGAAATACCGCTGACTGTCTGACTCATCACGAGATCTTCGAAACTAAAAGTCCGATTGATTTGAAGTTTGGCATGGTTATTCTTTTCAAAGACGCTGACAGAGGACGAGTATTACGCAAATCCTATCCAAAAAATTTTTTCATATACCATCACATATGCTACCCCTGTCTACGCCGACGGATCTGTAGGCAAAAGCTAGTATTGTAATAAACTTCTCTTGGACATGGTTTTAGTGGCGATGTGGTGATTCACGTTGCGCAAGACCTGAACATCCAAAATATCTGACTTGGCAATCCACGATAGAACATCTAGGCGCGAAGCACAAATAGGTTCGATCTAAAATAAACTTGGAAAGAGGATAGAACAATGACAGTTGAAACTTTTTAAAAGAATATTCGTAATTTATTTTGATTAAAAAAATGCATGATGGAATAACGTTTTCTCAAAAGGAAAAATCTCATTAATTCGTACTTCTTTTTGAATTAGGTCTTCATTTTGACATAAATGCGTAGATTTTGTTTGCAATTTCGACCATAACATTTGGGATTGTAATATTTGAGTGCCATAAAGAGCGACAATTGATATAAAAAAAAAATACAAAGCTTTCGAACCCAGTCTCGTACATTATTTTTATTATATCTCCAAACTGTTTCCAGTGGCATAATGGAGCCAATTTATGAAATTAGAATCTAACACTGGTAAAATTTCAACTCTGACAACGACACTATCACATTTCTTCAAGAGTAAGACGTCAAATCCAGGCCCGGATCTAAAGGGGGGTAAAGCGGGGCATCCGCTCTGAGCGGCAGCATCAGGGGGAGCCAAAACCATAATTAATATATTATGGTTGGTTGAAAAGAAGACTTGCTCCACAAAGTCCCTAGCATCCAGCATTGGTTGTTCTATTAATTATTCATTTGCTTTGAAAACGCCCAGTAAGTTTTTGAACACATTTTAAGCGTTCCATCCGAATTGCACTGCGATCAGCTGCAGTGTAGCTGTTTATTGACGACATTTAATAATGAAGAGAATTTTGATTTAAATTATTTATTAAATTTTATAAATAATTAACTAAAAAAAAATTGTAAAAAAATATATTTGATAATTTTATTCTTCCAAGAAATTTTTTGAATATTTTTTTTAAAATGAAAAAAATTACGTACATTATTCGGAAAAAATAAGAGAAAAATATTTAATTGTCCAAAGTGGTCATTCTATAGGACTAAAGCTTTACCTATTAACTTTCAAAAATCCATAAATTAATATCACTTGACCGCTAAGGTACTGACTACTTTTTTCGATATTGTTGAATTTTTTTTCATGTCTAGCACGAAAAATTTAATAAATTAAAAAACCGTCACTATTTCGCATTTTCTATTTTCTTAAAAAAAAATTTTAATTCCTTATTTTCAGAATTATTTTTTAGATTTTTAAAAAAATTGTCTTCCAAAAATTTATTTAAAAAAAATGTTTTACAAGAACACATTTGAAAAAAAAGTTAAGAAAAAATTATTGTTCAAATTATAAAAAAAAAATATTTAATAAATATTTTATGCTACACAAATGAAAAAAATATTAGCTAATAGGTAATAAAGAGTGTAAATTTATTAAAGGGTTCCCGATCACAAAAAATGCCATCCATTGTATATTTGTGAGTTTCTTTTGACAATTTATCTCAGACGCTGGAAAAAGGGGGCGCCACTATCGAGTTTTTGTCGCTGTTCAAAAAAAACCATAGTAGTAAACCAAACCTTCGAATTCGCTTGTACCATTGTTTGAAAGCGATCGTGACACAATATTAACTCAACCGCGAAAGTATAACCGATTAGCTATTGATGTCGTAAGAACCGATTGCCAATCTACAATGGATGCCACTTTGAGATATTTTCCTGTAACTTTGCTATCGAAGAACAATGTCAAAGGTTATCAAAATACGTTCCAGTGGCTTACCGCTGTCAATACCGTTCCTAAACGTTTATCTCTGCAAAAAAGGTCATAGGATCATTGGCTGAATTGTTTAAAACATAGTTGCTTATAGTTTGTTTGTTTTGTGGTTAGTTGTAGTTTGTTTATATCTGGTGCGGCGAATTGCGCTGGTTGGAAAAATTTCGTTCCACAATAATGACACAGTCAAAAAGGATAGAAAATAGAAAGGACTCACCTGTAGTATTTCGATATCCTTCGAGTGGTTACTACCTTTTTCTCTTACGCGTTTAATTATTATGCAGCTGCGCGGGCGCGGACTTCGCGAAGTCCGCTGCGAATTGCGGGTGGATTGGTACTACTACGTGAGAGATTAGGGGGGCGCAATATGGAAAAGATACAGGCAATGATAACAAGGATGGAATATGTGTCATCATTGCAGCTCAAAACACCAACCAAAATTACGGCGCAACCAATATCTTTATTGTGTTAGCAAATGAAAACATCTAGGTACCTATAATTTTGAAAATTTAGAAGTATTTACGTATCATAAAACAATAAGATGCTTTAGAACAATCCAGATTCAATGAATTTGGATTACACGGGATAAAAATACATGGAGCTATCAATGGACAGCTCCATGTATTTTTATACCGTTCTGAACAGAGCTCCTACTTAGACTGTATATTATTAAAAGGCAGACTTTCACAATTCCAAACCCAAAACTCGTCTTGATACGCAGAGATGTGACTCGTTTGAGATATAAGTATCTGAAATACAGACGCAGGATACACAATACGTATTTGGTATTTATATCTAAAATACTTTCTAAAATATATATTTTGTATTTAGATAATCTTAGTATTTAGAAAATACTCTATTTGCTAAAATATTTTTGTCATATTTACCTACGTATTTTTTTTACATTTACTATGCCACATAAATAAATGTGAAAAAACAAAAATTAGGAGCTTTAGACAATAATGAAGGTGATATTAAAAAAGTCAAAAGATGAATCTAATTAATGTTTTTAGAAGACTGATTCCTCTATGACAAGTACCCAAAACACAGGGTCTACTGGCAGTACCACTGACTTAGAAACACTGTAATGCCTAAATACGTGAGTCGAACTGAAAATTAAAAACTGAACCAACTATCGTGTCATTTTTATTATTGTTCTTTTTTTTCAAAAAAATAGTGTCCGTTGAGATGAATACACCGCTGCATTTGAAAGAAACACTGAGTGAAATACTTTTCCCACTCGTACTAAGGGTCGCTTCGGCGGGCTTTTTATATGCAGCCATTGCTACTTCGGCACCCATAAATCACTTTACTCGGGGTATTTTTTCTTTTATTTTGTGAAATAAATAAAAATCGCATGGTGGGGGGTCGGGGCTGTAAAGTGTAGGTGTAGAAACACACCTAATTCCCCAAATAGTTAATTGTTTGTCTGGTGGTATGTAGCGAGGCGTTGTTATAATGGAGAATCCTACTCTTATGTCGTTTGTCTTGAACTTTTTCCAAAACAAGAGGCAAATAATTGTTAGTATCCCTGACTGCAGTGACCGCTTTTCATCTTCTAAAACAATTGTGGCATTATGACCTGTCATTCCGAAGAAGGTCACCATCATTTTTCCAACACCACGACCTCGTTTCAATTTAATACCAGCCTAGAGAGCTTAAATGTTTATGGTACAATAAAAAATGTTTTTTTTTTAAATACAGCACCTGTTTACCGAGTTCTACCCGTGTGGAGTAGCTCTTCTTTTATGGGGGTACGTTAATGAGACCTCATCGAAGAAAAATGAGTGATAAAGTGTTTGAATAATTGCTTTTACTTAAGTCTCATACAAAACCTTAAATAAGTAAGTACATAATATTCTGTCACATTTGCGCATTCAACGCGATCTATTCATATTCGTGTAATAAACTTATACTCTATAAAATTAAGTATTTTTTCCAAAAAGTATTTTATTTTTAAACAATATTTAGAAGATACTTATTTTATATGTAGTATTTCCGTTACCATTTCCAAAAGTATATTATATCTGGTATGGTATCTCAAATACTTATTTTAACAGTAGGTATCTTATATTCTGTGCCTCAGAAACTTTGTATAGGGTATCTTGTATATCACTATCGATGATCAGCCTTATTCTTACGAAAATATATGTTAAGACTATTATTGAAATGTGAAAAATGAAATACTAAAAATTTTCAGAAGGTTAGCACAACTTATAAAATGATTGTGATCAGGCGTTGAATGTAGGTACTTACAGAAGACCATCCCTCGTGATTGCGTCAAGTGCGCGGTGTCCGAGGCGGTTGGAGCGACATGAATGCAAACTCTTATAAAGCCCTTACACGTCACGGGCAAAGTGGTGTTGACGTCGTCTTAATAGCATTTAATTTCATTTTTCCGCATTTCTCCGAGCCGTTCGTACCTGCATACTGACTATATAAAAGCTCCTTTCATGAACACTCTAAGGATAGGTGTGTCTTAGTTCACTATGCACATCACCATAGGACAGTACAGAGGATGGTCTGTCCAAAAATTATAAGAATTTAGCTATCAATTACTTTTGCATTTCATTTAATTAGAACGATAGGAATAGGAAAATGGACATAATGGCTTCAGTAAATGATTGTTTCTTAGTTTCGGATGTTGTTGGTTGTATCTTAATAACATATTTACGTCGGTCACCGTGAACCCACAAACATAACGTAACATACATCCCGTTTTGTTACGAACATATTTATACAACTGCAAATTCAACTCATCTGACGAATACGTACAATGTATAATATTATCATAATACGGTGAACATACCTTGTAAACATAAGTGATGTAAGAAATTTGTCTATGCTCTTAATTACAAGATTACTGTAAGCACGTACCTTATCGACATAGAGCCTGTCCAGTTCTTTGGTTCTGGACAAGATGGTGGCGGAACGTCTGTGCGCGAACGCCAGCCTCTGGCACGTGAATACGGCGGCGTAGTTGTCGTAGTCCGTAGCC
This sequence comes from Eumeta japonica, assembly GCA_005406025.1. NCBI lineage: Eukaryota > Metazoa > Arthropoda > Insecta > Lepidoptera > Psychidae > Eumeta > Eumeta japonica. The sequence continues at coordinate 10,077 of BGZK01002235.1, read as the reverse complement.
AAAACTGTGTAGCTCGCTGAGCCCGCTATGCCTACGAAATCAGAAAGGATCGTGTAGTGATCGATGTGGATTTTGAATCAGAATTATCCGCATTTTGTAGATAATAGAATTACCCTTTCAATACATCATTATTTTGTTCTATCGACAATAACATTACCACCGATTTCGAATGCCGATTGGTCCTGAGGTGAATGGGCAAGAAATTCAAGGTGTACTTAAAGACACAGAATATTGAATACTTAATAAAACTAGTACAACACTTGAAAAGGACAAGAAACAACCTGTTTAGCAATTCAATCTCATGGTTTTTTCTTCATTAATGTGTTCAGATACGGCATAATAGTACTTGCCATATAACTTTTTAAATGAAAATTTTAAATTCGTAAAAGGGCAAATTTATAATTTCAGCTGGAATCTCCTTAGAAAAGGGCACACATTGTCCTTCGATTGATTCGCTAACTTCTGAGTTGAGTTTTATGAGCATCGAGATCGTTCTTTTGTCTAGTGTTAACATAATGGATGTTGCCCATTTTTTGAAATGACCATATTTATCTTGACATATACCAGATTTTCGTACATGTATCGTGACAATACAGTTAATATATTAATTTTTTTGAATTTGTCTTTGAGAGATGAATCATAAATGGCGCGAATAACCCGCTTCTGTCACAAAAAAAAATGTGTTGATATCGACCCCATGACTCTGTAATGAAATTTCATAGGGCCCCATAGATTCCACGTAAGAAAGGAAATCGTTTATCGATGTATTTTTGTGGGCAAGCGCCCATATTTTTATATTCAAATATAAATACTTTACTACAAATATAATTTACTCTCAAACTCTTTCGGGATAGACACAGAAAACTGCTTTCATACTAACTTTCTGATTTTTAATACCTAAACATATATATATATGTGTGTGTGTGTGTGTGTGTTTTATATATTTTTAGCACTGATTTCAAATGAATCTAGCTGTCCACGATAATCAGGTGATAATTTATTTGGGTATAAACATCGTATAGTCTCGTTTAATATTTGTGAATGCGTCATCAAGGCAGGTTGACAAAGCTGCTGTGATGCTAGTTAACTCCAAATACAAATTCTCGAAATTATAGCATTGAAATAAGGATTTTATTCTAGGGCATAGGCAAGAATTTTCCAATAAATTTATATTATAATCTCAACAAACTGCAAAAGACTTATTGTTATTACTGATTGAATAACGATGTGTTCTAATTTCACGTAAATAAAATTGAAAATGTTCAATAAATTCGGAAAGTAACTATATTAGCTTATTATTAGCTCTGATTTTTAAAATCGAACTCTCATCAGATATTGATCTTATGAGGTCCTAGGCAGATATTTTAATAGTTGTGTGCATACTAAATATATCGTGCCCACCTAAAACAGTGTCTATGTAATATATCGTGTATATGTAAATAGATTTTCAAGTTACCTGCACACAAAAATTGTGAGGATTTCAAAGATGGCCCGTAAGGTTAATTGTTTTTCAGATTTTTCAAGTATATTACCCTTTGCTATGAAGATATGGATCTATGCTATGTACGCTTAGATACATATAGGCTGAGACAGACGTACATATTTTACATACCATCTCACTCTTCTTCTAAAATTTTGGAATCACGGCGGGACTATTGCACTTACTAAAAAGGTAATGACGTTTAGAATTATAACTTATACTAAAAAATTTCAAAATTATATCGATTAGACGTTTGACTGCGACATGTAGTAACATGTAACACGCAAGCCACAGCTGATCCTCAAATCTATTCTTCCAGTCCGAATCCTTAATCAAGGAATTGAAAATTGCTTCAAGAGGTTTAGCATATATCAAACACTTAAGCGAATGGCGGTTTATCGTTTATCTGAACCGTCAATTGATTCGATACAATTTCTACGTACGTTTCATGTCAATTCAGAAAAATGTAGTAAATTGCATCTACTAGATCAATAGAAAACTGATGTTTGCTTAGGTGTTCGATATCTGTCAATTCGCTGCAGTCAATATTCAATCCAGTGAATGAGGAATCGGAGTGGAAATACGTATTCGAAGGTCAGCGGTGGGCTTCACGCTGCATGTTACTAAATTTCGCAGATAAGCGTCTAATAATATATATCCGCGAAATAACACCGTAAACGATAGAAATTATACACATGACTTTCTTTCCTTACCGAACAGCCCATTATATATGTTTTAAATATTAACATGACTAAATACAACAATTTGTAGTTAAGAAAACAAACATTATTGCCTTTTAAATCTTTAATGAGACTTATATAAAAGCATTAAAAAATATTAAATCAAAATATAACTAAGATTCCAAACTTAATACGCGCTCGATAATTGTCGAATCGGATTCAAGCTGGATTTATAAATAACAAAACGTCATTTCCAATTGTACGGATTTTGATCGGCCATCTTTTAAATAAATACTCGTATGAGATTATTGTAAATGTTTACTTCGAATGAATATATTGTTTGCATTAGATTATTATATATATTTACTTCGAGTGAATACTTACTCAGAGGAAAACGTACTTTCATGCGCGCCGGCACCGAAGTATCTGGAACGGTCAGCACTCCCGTGTACCTACGACATTAGCGATCTTTGCATGTAAAATTATTTTAAAAAAATGTTTCATTGCAATCGGAGCAATACGTGCAGACAAACCCGGCACTAATTCATGGCTGATTCCAGAAAGTATTCATTGACCCGCTCTCGATCTATCTACGGTCGGCGCTCCATAAGTTGAACTCGAAGAAAACTAATTTCACATTAATTTTCTCCGAGACATGCAGACGTACAGTACAACGCACGGAACTCCACCGCTCCGAATTGCCTTCGAATGGTGTAATGCGCGGGTACAGCGCTCCCCGACCCTTCCTTCTTCAACCCCCGCGTTCCTATTTTACGCCATTGCGACGCTTTCGTGGCTAACTTCACAGCGGCAGAGTTTCGTGCGTTATCCTGTAAAAAAATATAAAAGCAGTTGTAACTGCCTGCACATACCTGTAGTCGTGCTTGAGCGGCGTTAGGTGCAACAGGAAGTGCTGCGAGATCTGTTCTAGGGTGTATGTGTAGGGCTCCTGGGTGCGGTTGAAAGTATACGTGATGCAGTGACTCGCTGTTGAGGTCTTTTGTATCACATACCACACTCCCAGCAGCTGAAAATGTAACCATATTCAACAATTATAATAAAATAATGACAATTTTTGAACCAGATTATCATACAGAAATAATAATAAAAGACGATCCTATCATTTTTTCTAGTGCGCATTCGATGAATGAAAGAAATTGCATATCTACATATTTTCAATAAGTGGGTCGAAAAATGCCACACACCTTCATTGCAAACATATTTTTTTCCTATAGTGAAGGTTTTAGCCTTTGGTTGTCACTTGATCGCAGCATACACCACAAGAAGATAATTCATATTTATTACAAATGTTCTTACATACAGTCTAAATGCAACAATCTGAATAAACAAGTTAACTAAAAATATAAAATTAAATTCGTCCATCGACAGATAAACTAATAAGATAAAATTTAAAATTATATTTTAAAAAAGGGACATGACTAATAAAGTATTTTACAATAAAAAATAAAATAAAAAAGAGACAATAAATGCGCTATTTTATGCTCATCTGTTGGATCATTCACGATTGTTAAGATAAAAAGTAATGTAAATTCAGTACAGGAATACTCATTTTAAACATTAATTAATGCATGTTTCATATTATTCAAGTCAGTAGTGAAAAAACCAAAAACGGCTTTGTAAAATTGACCACCCACCCCATAATCGAGGCACATCGCTCTGCAATCATTTCCTTTTTAAACTTTTGAAGAAAAATTTAAGGAGAACGACGATTTTTAGTAGACGGTGAGGATCATGGCAGTTGTAAACCGATATCTGAACAAAAAAAAATACCTAAACAATTTTTTTATTGGTGTAATATCTTCTTATGTGTAACTTAATAAGTGCATTTCCCTCTCGAGCGACTACATTGAAAAAAGTGTCAATGATCCCCTTTTTTCCATAATTAGATAGATTTCTTGTTAGCTTCCCCTGTGTTTGCACATTCAATCATTAGCACCGCCATCTTTGTTTGTAGTAGAAAATAACGCATTAGGTAGACATGTTTGTTTTTCCTTTTGACATGAGCTATTATCAATTGCACCGATACGGCCTTCCGCGCTCTAACGAGAAGACGCGCCGATAAGTAAACCTTATCTGACGAACGGAGTGCGGGTCGCTCAGGTCATTGGTCCTGAGGCGTAATATTATTACTGTCTCATACGCTAGCTTTTGTTTGCGGCTCTGCGGACCGACATCGAAACGGGGACCGTAAACTTAACACTGTACGCCAGACCTCCACGCTGGGCCGACGGTGCCGCCAGGGGTGCAACTCATACAAATTATAATCCAAAAAACATAGCAATGATATTGCCATCTATAGTTCAGAAGTATGAAACAAACACGAATTTTACGAATTTTCACAATAGGTGGCAGTGCGGTAAAAGACAAAAATAAATTTAATCATTGACTATTTTAATTTTATATTTAAATTATTTAGAATGGTCTTAAATAATTAAGATTAATTATGTACTTAACAAATAAAAATATAAATGAAACTGAATCAATAAATCTTGTTTGGTTTATATTGTCTACGTTCACAGATAATCTATAACCTATGGCCATTCAATGGCGTCGCAGCGTCAATTTTGTTTGTTTGCGTTTGTGTTGGTTGCTACGTAATATATTTGTGGATTTTCTTAACGACTTGGCTTGAAATTGTTTTGTAATATCTGAAAATAACGTTTGACCTTGTTTTAATACACCGGATTCTGTTTGCCCAAGTGATTTGGCTTTTGATGTTTTGGATTTCATAAATTACAACGTTGCTTTTTGCGATTTAAAATGCCGAAGAAACAATTTTTGAAATGTTATTTTGGGTGTGATACTGAGGATAAATATTAAGACTTTTTTGTACATCTTATGATAAAATACCATTTTAATCTCTTTTTCACTTAACACTTCCATTATTTCAGGTCCTTTCCATCGGTTTCCATACCCGGAGTATCCAAATTTAGACAGGTTTAATTTATGGAAGGCAGTTCTAGCACCAGCGGTACAGGATAAAGGCGATTTATATATATATAATAATGTCCGATTCTGTGATAGTCATTTTGAAGAACGCTATCGTTTACCCAGTAAACGACTTACTAGAACAAATTCCGACTTTGAATATTCGTAAGTATTTATAATCATATGTGAACTAAAATATTAACTATACTCAAATTAGTATGATTATTCTATTGAAGCAAGTAGAACTTTATCATTTGGATTCAGGAATTTTAAAGGTCCAGGATTGAAAATGATTGGGTCTGAAATTTCCTGTAGTTCCCCGTTTTGTAATGTAAATGTATGTTCAGTACATAATTGCATGATATAAATCAACACCAATGTGACTGTCAACTTTAGGGCTCGGATCATGATGGATAATGTCTTTCAATTTCAAACAATAATCTTACATTTGTCCATAGATCTCCTTAGTTACCAATAGATTTATGATATAATAGAAAATTCTTAATGCAGGCAGTTGTCATATCCAACTTTGTTCGTTCAGATAATTACAATTTTTTTCTGGAATATGTAATAATACTTAATAAATGCTGTAAGTAAATGAAGCGAGGTATGACTAATTTATATGGAACATTGTTTATTATAAATGGCGATAACACATCTAAAATTTTTTCATCAATAGAAGTCTACAATATTGCAGAATAAAACAAGCTATTAATATTTTCATCCCCAGCTTCGTTTGCATATTTGTGTTAGTATACTCAAAAATTTATATCTCTAAAATTCTTCCCTTGTAGAAAGCTACTCTATTTCCGAGTAATATTGTTTATATTTAATTTTGATATATCCAAATCTGAACTGTGTTCGATACCATAATTCAAAACGGAACAAGGAACAGAATTGTACATTGTGATTTTAAAGTTAAAGTTGAATGTGGAGTAGGATTATAATCAGAGTTGAGAGGGGCTAGAATCAACAATATTATCGATTAAGAGATATAATCTATATCCATGAAAATGCAGTTGTAAGTGTTAAGCTTGTAGTATGTCTAAAACCCTTTTAACCAACTATGAAGGTTTCTGATTTTAGCATCTTATATATGTTTACCTGTTTCTAACTACTTATTACATTCATTAAATAAGATAAAATAAATAGATAATACTTAAGTAAAAGTTTGGCCTTCACAAATTAAAATCTCTTATTTTTCACAGTTGAGTGATCATTACCTCGTAAATGAACATAGCTTGTTTATACTTTTTAGTTGTTTATTTTGTAGTTGGTTTATGGTTTTTAACTTTTAGATTGTGACACACTTAAATAAGTTTAATGTCATTACAATTTTTTTTTTTTTTCAGCTTCCACTTCTCAAAACATATTTCCAGTGATGGAATATCAGGCTCCAAACACTGTGGAATTTACCTTTACACAACCTCAACACACAGAGATAATGCATCCAAGTGCTCAGGCAAGTTAAAATCATAAGTAATTTTAATGTATATATATCCAATAAAATGATTTTAGTCATTAAATTTCAGTCTTATCTTGGGATTAGCAGTTGAATGAGTGTCACACATTATATTTTCAAGTAATATATATAAATTTTCAGATGCCTATTATACACCTAAAAGTTAATGAATGTTTTTTATATAAACAAATCAACTAATATTTTTCTTGTTATTAAAATTATTTAATAATTATTGTCTCTGCCTTTTCAGGACCCCGAATAAAGTCCATTACCACGAGAAGCATTAAATATTGTAAAGAATATGTAAACTTAAAATTACGCCTTTTAAAATTACGTACAAAATGTAAAAATCAGACAAAAAAGATACGTGTAGCTGAAAAACTATCAAAACAAAAATCATTTTTAAAAATAATAGAGAAGCTACCTGAGCCAGCGAAAATATTTACGGGCATGCAATTTAAATCTTTGAATAAAATGCCTAGAGGCAGACGGTATACTCTTGAAGAAAAAATTTTAGCTCTGACTGTTTACAAACAAAGTCAAAAGGCTTACAACCTTTTGAGAAGATTGTTCTCTTTACCATCGAAAAGAGTTTTACAAAAATGCTTGAGCATAATCGTTTTAAAACCCGGAATAAATGACATCATAATTAAAAATTTAAAGAAAAGAGTCAAAAAAATGTCTGAAGAACAAAAACTCTGCACGTTAATATTTGATGAAGTAGCGCTTAAGGGCTATTTATAATAATAAAAAATGATAAAATAATAGGTTTTGAAGATTTTGGGGAAAAAAACCAATAATATTGCAGATCATGCTTTAGTGTTCATGATAAAGGGTATTAAAAGTAAATATAAGCAACCAGTCTGTTTTACTTATTGTCAAAGCACAACTAAAAGTATTATTTTAAAGATTTAATTAAAACAGTTGTGAAACAATTACATAACACAGGATTAGAATAGTTGCAACTGTTTGTGATCAAACTAAAACAAATATTAGTGCCATTAATAGTCTTATAGCAGAAACTAAACAAAAGTACTTAAAAGTCGGAACAAGAATATAAAAGCTTAGCCTTTGAAATTGATAATACAAAAATATTTCCTATTTATGATGCACCTCATCTCCTGAAAGGAATGAGAAATAATTTATTAACAAAAGATTTGAGATTTGTTCATAATGGTGAAGTAAAATATGCAAAATGGGAGCACCTCAAAATGTTATTAGAAGTAGATGTTGGTGAACATGAGATACGTTTAGTTAACAAGCTAACAGAGCAACATGTAAACAAAGATAAAATACCTAAAATGAAAGTCAGTGTTGCAGCTCAGGTTTTTAGCCAAAGGGTGTCGGCTGCAATGAGGTTTTTGGCAAGTAAGTTTAAAACTTATAAAACTCTTATGTATTTGCATGGTGACTATAGATAATTTGGAAATGTTATAGGAGAGCTAAAAGTCTAACTTAATTTTGCATCTATAATGTTTTTTAATTAACAGAAGCATTAGTTACATAAATTTGAACCTAGTTTGATATAGACTATTAATTTGTGCCTCCAATAATGCTTTTACAATATTTCATAATAAATAGTATGTATAAACTAAAATTTATTACAGTTATTTTTGATTGTCTGTGTTAAATTATTAATTTAAATTTATTTTAAGTATAAAAATAGAAAACTGATTGTTAATCATCAATCAATTTAGTCTATTATAGTTAAATTTGTAAAGACAGACTTGTTTGATTTCTGACTTGTGTAACAACAAGTAGTTTGGATTCATATATACAGAAAAAGCAATATTAACCTAATCTGTGGATCGGTATCTTTTCAGTAGTTCTCAACTCATTTTCATTAATTTTGTGGGTTGGATCCTTACTAAACTATTTCTTATTGCTAAAATGTATTCAATAGGTTGTGACTTGCCAATCATTATTAGTGGCATGGCATATTCACCGGATCTAGATACTATAAAGATATATGGGGTATTTTGAGTACCCTGGGACTGAGGAATCTAGTTTCTTCTCTTTGATGTCACTTTTAGGCTAACCTGTATCAATTCTGTTATTAAATATGTTTTATATTTAATAACAGAAATCATGAAACCAGTCCACAACATTTTGAAAAAATATAAAACTATTTTACATAAATATGGTAAAATTTTTGCATATCATCACAAAAAGTATTTTCCAAACATTATTTGTACTTTTTGATTGTGCTATGTCATTGTTATCAAATTTCTGTAATCACTTAATAATATTTATAAAATGTGTTTTCAAAATATGTTTTAGATTTGTACTTGCTATATTGTGATAAGCATTTTATAAAATTATTTACCTGAATGAAGTTAATATTTATTTTATTTTGTTTTAGATCACAACATATACCTCAAGAGTGTCTGGCGACGGCGGAGTTTCTTTGATAATGGATAAATTATTTGATTCATTTAATGGCCATTCATACCAAAACTCTGCAAAAATTTTCAAAGGGTGTCTTAAACAAAGTTCTCCACATTTTAAATTTTGGAATGAAATATTACCAATTTTAGAGTCAATGCGATTTAAAACTTTAGTAAAAATAAAAGAAGGCACTACTGAAATTCAATATAAACAAGTACCATCTTTAAAAATTGGATCCATAATATAAACATTTTAAGGAAATGTTTATATTTTAAAAGAAAAGTTTGCAATTACCAGTTTATTAACAAGAAATTTTAATCAAGACCCCCTTGAAAATTTTTTTGGTAACATTAGGAGTAATGGTATTAGAAATAACTCTCCGACGTGTTTGCAATTCATTAATGCATTTAAGACACTTTTAATTAATAATTACACATCAACCCATGCTGTAGGCGCTAACTGTGAACGTGACAATAATAAACCGTTACAATCATTAAAATATATACTAATAAAAATTATAATGTAGATATGGAAAATAACGAAAACTTTGAAATAAATTCATTTGAAAATTTATTGGCAGATTTTGAAAAATAATGATTCAGAAATACATAATGAAGCAAAACTTATGTAGCTGGGTATATAATTAAAAACCAAAATTAAAATATGTAAAATTGCCATAAATGCAAAATGGAGTTAAGTAATACAACTCCTCCACAACCCCAGTCTTTTATTTATGAAAGAGACTTCACAAAAATCTCTACATTACCCATCAACTAATTTGTGTAATTTTCTAAATGACATTTATGTAATTATTCAAACGTGTTTACGAGAAAATCCTCAGCAAAAAATTTGAGACAAAAATCATATTTATGGCAAACATTTTTGTAATAAATCGTTCTGACATGTAACGTTCATAAAGACGAAGTCTATAAATATATGCTAAATTTAATAATAGATGTTGTCATTAACAGTTGGTGCACAAACATCAATCGAATATTACAAGGAAAATTATTAAAATTTGATAATAATGACTTAATAAAAGTGCAAGCGGCAAATTATTACATGTTACGTAAGAAAATAAAAAGTCCCTGATTATAATTTCTTTTATTTACAAGGAT
>BGZK01002234.1:0-70257 GCA_005406025.1 Eumeta japonica | reverse complement strand
GCTGTAATATGATAACTACCAAAAATACCGATAACTACGCAAAACCATGGACTACTAAAAATACATCTTAAACACGCTATACGCGCCTATAATATTTTAGGGTTTCCTTCGATTTTCCTGGGATCCCGTCATTAGATTTTGATTTGATGACAATAGTATAGACTATTAAACAAAAAATAAATCGAAATCGGTCCACAATTGACGAAATTATCGCTGAACATACATAAAAAAATACATACAGAAGAATATAGAACTTCCTCTTTTTTTTGAAATCGATTAAAAAAGCCGTTTAGTTTCGCTCCCTTTGCGCTGCGTATACGCCGGCCGCGGTAAACACACTGTCTATTTTTGCCTATGAAATAATAACACTCATTCACCTTTCATAAAATTTCAGCTAAGTCCCCGCTAAAGCCCCGATCACCGGCGTCCGGTGGAGGCGTCCACGATCACTAAGTAGCGATATCTCAACTCGTATCCTCGCGGGTTGAATGCGCGACCGTCGTGGTCCGATCGCGCACGAGTGCGCACGCGCACTTACTAATTCGATTTACCACCGCTAGTGAGCGCCGACCACGGATACGAACTTCTAACAGACTTTCTCTAACCCGTTTCGATTGTAAACAAATGTGTAGCTATTATGACTCACTTTAGAAGTCCTTATTAAGGAAATCAATTATTTACCAAAAAGACTTATTTGAAATAGAACGGAGCGGAATAGATACGTACAGAGATTTCGCGAGAGTCTACTGTCTGTACCCACTCCTCCGGGAATGTGAGCGACCTCATGTCGCTTATCATTGTGAAGAGAAGAGAGTGATTTTTATTGAACATGTAATAAGGTACTGCACACTTCCATTGAAAGTTGAAGTAAATTTATTTATTTACCACCTATTTTAGAATATGAGAAACAGTGAAACCAGAAAAAAATCATTTAGGCCTCTATTTTTCATGTCTGTAACATAAAACTTTACGCTCAAGTATTATTTTCATTGAATTATTAACTAGCATAATATGTAATAGCTTTTTCAATAAGACACGTTCGATTCGATTCGTGTTTTGGTTATTATTTTATTCTGTTCTTCCCTTAGATATCTTATTATGAAGACGAATAGTGTCACCCGTAAAAAAAATTATCGACCCTTAACAGTCTAAGCTTAGTAATTTTGGTCATAACTTTTCCTCTTGTAACGTGTAGCATAACATACCATAGCATATCATACAGCATGTCCACTTTAGAAAAAGCACTAATATTTTACGTACGTCTAAACCCATAAATTGTTTATATTCGAGTTGATTCAGATTTGATTATGTTTCATTTTTAGTGCACGGCTATCGAACCGCGCGCTGTGTTGAGTCGGTTTATTTTTTAGTGCTACACCCCTTTCTCTCCACACATCTTTCGGATGGTATTTCATAACTGACACACTCGGACATGTGTAGTCACGATATATGTGAAACAGACACGTATAACACATAAACCAATACCAAAACCCCACGCAAATTCTGGCCAACGTGGACCTGAACACACCGCCGCCACAATTGTGTATTGAAATAAGTAAAAAACACGTGCGAATTCAGATTTTCATTATAAATTACCCAGAATAAATAAGTAGGGTTTAATTTTTGAGGTTTTGTTACCTTACAGGGCTTTAATTTAACTTCTGGAACTTTTACTTCTTTGGAGGCGTTAAGATAAAAAAAGTCAGAAAGCATTTTAGGAAGTTACGGAAATTGCGCGTGCCTACGTAAGACACCATGAAGTTAGTTTTGAAAGATAAACTTTCAGAAGTCGCGCACGCCGACGTAAGACATCATGAAGTTGGTTCGAATTAAACTTTACTTATTTCGCAGTTTCATTTATTTAATTGTATTAGCGCTTAGGTATCTATTGTACATTTGTTTTTATTTTCCGAATGTCATAGAAGGTCTAGTCATGTTTTTTAGAAATATTACTAAAAGAAATCTAGTAACTAAGAGTGACTAATACCGCCATCTAGTACAAATATAAACTTTTAAACACACGTAAATTTCTTCTATTATTTCTATTTTAAATTAATAGATGGCAGTGTTTTTTGTCAATAAAATTATATTTATTAGCAATAGAAAAAAATACAAGTACAAATTTGTTAAACTCTATAAAATAAACATTATTTAATTCAATTTAAGGTTATTTATTTAAACTTTTATTCATGATATTTAATGTCGTCCATCGATCATTACATTTAATTCAGAATTTATTAAATTACGTAATGAAGTTCTTTTTTATATTGACGGCAAGTACGATAACTTCTCACGCACGTACTTAGTACTCACACTGTTTTTCTTACTCATAATATTTAAGCTGTACAGTTATCAGCACCTAAGTAAAACATCATTACAGCAAAACATAAACTTTTCTAAAAATTACTTCTTCACTAGTGCGTATCTAATGACTTGCAAAATTAAAGGCGTTTTTAAGATAAAAAGTGACAATCGTGTCAGTAAAATACTCGATTCACTATTAGAGAAACAGTCAAAAATTAGTAGCACTAATGGAAGTCCTATTTAGTTTAAGTTTTTTACTCATCCATGCCATTACCATAACCAATAAGTCGTCTAAGTAGGTACTGCGCGGGTGCTGTTAGGTCACTTCGACAACGTGTCCACCTGAAAACACCAATGAGCAGTTATCGTCGTACGCGACGGAAAACAAGCGCGTACATGGCGAAAGTGCACTGGCGCACAGGGCGGCGCCTCTGCGCGGGCGCGGCGGCCGACGACCGACTCGTCGGTGACCCGATGTTCGCTGTTTGTTTTATTGGATTAAGAACAGAGACGTTATCATTTATTCATTTTTGTATTCGATATAAGAACGCTGGTTCTGCGGTGTCGTACCGCGTTTTGCTACAAAATGTTGAATGACTTTTCAATTTCATAATAATTTGGTGACGTACTAAAACGCTTTTAACCTCATAGTAATTATGCTTGTAATAAATAAATCCTATTTAAACAATGGTCGTTATCACGACTGGTTGTATATTGCCATTGTCCTTTGACACGGATGAACCATGGGATACAGTTTTTGTATATTAAATAATTTATTTCTCTAGATTTAGAGAAATAAATTATTGTAGAAAAATAAAATGTTTGTGCACAATATTTATATAAAAAAGTTAACCGTCATAATCATGCCAAAATTTTACATACCGATTATATCTAATTAAAATACGTTAACTTATACATCACATATTATGACGATATAAGGCCGGGAACTGAACTGCCAACCGAGCCGAGTTCAAAATCGAGAGCGATGTCGAGAGCGGGAACGTGAGTAGAACTGAGATAGCACCCGATTAGGGCCGAGTATAGGGCGTGGGGGCGGGTCGGGGGCGAGCTCGAGGGGAAGTGTAGGTACGATATAGAATGAAGACAACCGTAGTGACGCGCAGCGAAGCCGTGGACGCACTTCTTGTAAGTAATATTGGAATATACTGACGACGGTGAGTAACAATTTTGTTTGATCTAAAGTGAAATTTTAGAATACCTGTGGTTTCTAAATTATATAAATAGTTCGAATCATTCTCTTTTGTAAATAAATATTGTTTTAATATCGGCAGCTCTCAACCGAAGCGAAATAACTTACGACCTTACGGTATTAAAGCAGTTAAAATAAACCGATCTCGCCGTAACCACATCGGTTATCGCTGTGATTGCAAAAACTACACAACCTGTTTATCGGCCAGTTTCGTAGCGGGTGGGCCGCGCTTACATTTGCGGCTGTAGACGACAATACAATTTCACTAAATACCTTTAGCTCCCTCTCCGATTCTTAAATTAATATTGCCTCGTCAGACGACCCGTAATTTCATTTTTTAAACATATTGTACTACTTTCGATTGGCAAATATTTGAAAAAACGAGTCCGCGACCGGAAGATACACTTCCGTGAATTCTTATCCATTTCGTTTATTTTATCCCGGTACTTATCTTTTTATCGGCCGAAACGCATAAAATGAGGATCTAAAATGGTAGTCTGTCCGTCGCCCCGCCCGCCGGGCCAATGTCGCCAACTCTGTTCGCGGGCGTCCGAGCGGTCGAGTCCCTCGGCCCGACGACGGCGCGGGCGCCAACCACGTCATGACGCGGGACTTAGAACAATTTGCTAATATTTCGTGTTATACGGCAGTACACGCGCCTGTAAGCCGTATGTATTATTAGGTCACTGTTAGTTGTGAGTTCGGACCCCATACCTGTCACGCGATGACGATTCATTTCATATCCATTATTGTTTTAATTTTAGATCAATAATTGATCATTTCTCAATCGAATCTCAAGTAATTCCTTATTCATACTAAAACTACAACAATGTAATGTTCTATTTTAGGGTTTCGACAAGAAATAAAATTGCATTACACAATATTTAATAATATGTAAGACGCGCGATGTAAACTTTATGACTCTCGATTATTATGTCCTCCGAAAGATGTTGTAGCATATGTTTGTTTGAAATAAGTAATATATTATTTTGTAGTTATATGTATATTTGTTTGAGTGCTTTGATGTACAAATTTTAAATAAAAAGAGAAATATATTAAATCATCGGATTTTCAAACAATGTTATCGAATTGAACTTCACGAACATTGCGAGTATTCATCATTTATCTGAAAAGTCATTAATCTCCTAATTTTGTTTTAGAACTTGACATTTATGATTCTGTAATACAAAAGTAAGTTCTTATTCATCTTATTTATTTTACGTAACATCAACAGCGAATCTTAAACTAAAATATACAATGCAATTACCATTTATAAAACCCAGATAACCTTATTACAAGTTGCTGAGAAGAGACAAAACCATGTTTAAAGAATAAGTATTATACTATATAAAAATATATAAGCATGCATATTGTACAGAATATACACAAATAAGAGAGACACACACACACACTCACGCACGCGCGCACACACACGATCCTAATAGGTATCTTGTATAAGATACTACTAGGTTTAGTAGTTAAGTAACAAGAATAAATATTTTTAGGGGGCACTCCAAGTATCAGAAGCTGAAAATTTTTTTTCCGGTAAACATCAACGTGTGGCACATATTTCTACATTTTTTTAAACACTAAGGTTTTTCAGCAAATCTCAAAGTGCTTTTAACAAACCTCAAAATGTAAAAACTATAAACATAATGTTTAATAAATACTTTCAACGAAAATTATTTTGAACATGATCGGGTATACTGTGTTTTAGTTATTGCCGAAAAACTGCGCTTCTCAACAAAAAGACGTAAGTGCCATGAAGATACACTCTTTTGCTGATGCACTTCAGTTTACACTATTTTAATAGTAATGTCGATATGCCTACTTGTTTTTGTAGTTATAGGCGACTAAAGTGCTTATAACTATTATGTGCGGGAGACTTGGAAAATGGGTAACATCGTAGTTTTTGAAGTTATACTTCTTTAGGTTATGAAAAAATGATGAGAGTGAAATTTTAAGATGCGCGCCCTGAGCGTAACACAAAATCAACAGGTTTTTGACCTGTGTATAGGTTTTTCGTACGACACCTCAATGGCCCACCAGCTCGGCCGTTTAGAGCGTCGTGCTAATAACAAATAATTGTGCTTATATACTTTTTTAAGTGCTCCAGTATAATTGTGGTTAACCATCCGTGTGTACTATTTATTGATATAAATTACAATATTATTATTTAATATTTACAAAATAAAGAAATAAATTTAATAAAACTTTTAATAAAAAAATTATGATACAAATTAAAATAGAATATCAAATTAAAGTATTAATTTTTTATATTTATTATTAAATTGAATAAATAATAAATATTTATGAAAAGAAATGAACAAATTTAATGAAAATTTATTGATAAAAATGAAAAGTGAAATTAAATTAAGAAAATAATAAATATTTAAAAAATGAATAAACTAAAATTTAATTTTTAAATTTATTATTAGATTGACGAATGTAATTAATTAATTAATAATTAGTTATTAATTGTTGTAATTAATTATTTGCATGCAATTAAAAACTATTTTTTAATGATGCCAAAGCAGTAAAACTTCTCACGCGCGTACATAAATACAAGCACCCATTTTTCATCTGTCGTACGTTTCTTTGTAGTAACGGCATCGGAACCCCACAGTGAGCGTGGTCCGACGCGCCCTTGACCAGTTTTAAATGGTACTTTCAAACCTATTTAGATATTTGGTCTTATGATTCAATTTTTTTTTATTGAAGACTTAATATTTGGGGTGCTTTTCACATTTTTGAAAATTTATAAGTGTTTGAAACCATGAATATTTTAAAAATCGGTCGTTACACTACTCACGATTTGCGTCGAATGTGAACGGGAGTGCTGGTACCACTCTATAACGACTGAGCTAGGGTGACCCAGACTACTTTGTAATGGCCCGTATGAGGAGACGCGAACGTGGCGCGGCGTAACAGGTTTTACCTACAGCAACCGCTAAAAGGGGGAGGTGCGAGAAAAAAATTATTATTCATGTATACTAAGTCAAAAAGATTATTTTTGCGTTTATTCTCGTTTCTATTCCTTTTTTTTAATTCCTACTGTCATTGAATTCACATTCAATTTTCACGAAGTTCGTGTAGAGCATGAGATCTGTGATTTTTTTAATGGTATGCTAGTGAATATCTCCGACTTTGATCGCGTCAAATCAAATATTTAATAAGATAACTAATAAACATATTCAGGTTTTACTCTCCCGATTAGAATCTTTTATACTACCCCGGGGAATATTTTCGACTTTGCTCGCGTCGAATTATTGTGTTTTTGTTACAGAAAGTGAAAAATGAGAGCTGTGAGGTTTCGTTTTATTCCTCCAGATAATTTTATTGTGTGCATAAGATTGTTGGAAAAAAATCCGTGAGTATTTTAATTCAGAAGTACAAAACAGAAATATTGGCCATGACTTACTAAAAATAATTCAGGATTATTCGTTTAAGATGTTCTTTAAATCCCTTCCAACCGGATATTTGAAGAAACTGTTTATTATATTCAGTATTGATCTTGCAATCAAAAAAAACTAAAGACTTTCATAAAATAAGAATTACAAAAAGTTTTTAGTGTATAATTTATTAATGTTAATTAAAAAATGTATTTTTTTTATGTGTTAGCCCTATGGAAATAAATATAATTCGTCGTGCGCAGCCGCCGTCTTCACTACAGTCACGGCAGGTCAATTGTTTGCGTTTTGATCTAGGGTCACTGCCACTTCGTAAAACGATAATAATTAAGCGATCAGCTAGGAATACGGATTTCACAGTAAATCGGGTGTTATTATTTCTCCCGTCAGACGCACTAATTTTAAAGATCTCTTCTTAAATAACCACGAAGACGGTGTTGGCTGTCAACCCTTTTGTGGAATCATTGTAACAAATAATACAATGATCTCTATTGTTGCTGAAACGATTATACTAATAAAAATTATGGATACAATATTTGCCTTAAATGTAACGATAAGCTTTAACATTATGGCTCACATAATATACAAATTCTAATTCAAAATATCTTTATTTCGTAGGTTAAACACGTCCTAACTTTTAAATAGTTTTCAGTTTTTTTTTTTTAATGTTATTATTTTTTAATTACCATGCTAAGATAATTTACCAGAAAAAAACTAAATTCGTTATAGCAAAGGCTAAAATTTTGTGAAATTCATCAAAATTATCCTTGAAGCCGTGGTTCCGTAAAAAGCGAACCGTCCTTAAGTGTTCTATGTGCCACGACATTTATATCTTTCTAAAGATATCTCGGATAATTATTCTTTTTTTATTTATCAATTTAAAATTGGTTTAAAGTTACTGAAAATTATGCATTTTGTGCATAATTTTCATTTTCTCATAATGAATATTGTCTCTCATTCCGATGATACTGACAACTTTACTGAAGTTTCGCACATTATTTATAGAAAATGTACTGCATTCCGCGACAACCTTCCCATTTCCGCCGCCGCGTGCGCTGCGGTCGATCGTTTTGCCCCCACCTCACACCTCGCACACAGCTAGTAGCAGCCCGTGGTCAGGTACTTTATTTTTTTGTTTTTCATTCGATATCCTTTCTTTAAGATTTTTTTTAGTTATCTGTTTCGTAAACTCCGCTACTTTGAAGAATAAACTTACATTTTCAGTGAAATTTTACAGCGACCACCGGCCGTGGCCGAGCCGAGTCCGAGCCCCGCGGCGTCGGACGGAGCCGATAAGCCGCCGCGTAAGCCGCTACGCGCCCGCGGCCCGGCCGCGCCCGAACGCGTGCCGGACTCCTTCAATTTTTATTTCAACCTTCCGGGGCTCGCGATCGCTCCGTTCGATCCTGCTTTCGATGTAAAGTCGGCGCGCGAAACATGACGTGAGAGAAAATCGTGAAAATTACGTGTAACCGCTTCCGATCACGCGCGCCGCGCCGGCGCCGGCGCCGGCGCCGACGACCGGCGAAATAACGCTCAGTCGACGTCCTCGACACTCCATAGCTCATGTCTGTGTGTGGGTAGAATGCTCTTTTATATTGTTGGACTTTACTTCTTGACAATCGATTTTCATATATATAGCGCACGCCATGCTCGATGTGCGAAATAGTGTTAATAGCGAGTGACGTCGTTTCGTTGTGCCGTGCCCCCGCATTCGTGCAGCTTATATTGAATACTTTTCCATTCTTAATTTGTAGAACAAATGAGCTAAATTTTCTATGTCTTGGTGTTAAGCGTTATTTTCATTGTGACCATATAACACGATTTCACTATTATAATTTATCAAATTAATTATAAATAAATCATAAATAAAGTATGTAAATATATACTCTCAGTATTATAGGAGATGCATTTCTTTACCTATTATTGTAGTATTCCAAGATATTGCATATATTCCCCTTCATTTATTTCATACATTTTATAGAATAATTGCAATACATTGTTAAATATAAACTCCAGTCGCGCATCGGAAGTGATACGCTTCTTTTAACTTCGCTTTTTTTAACAGTAATCTTTTCGTTAGGTCAGAGCGGGCGCGGCCGGCGCCTCGCCTCCTCCGAGGGCGCGCGCCGGCTGACGACTTTCTTATGGTTCCTCCTAACATTCTGTTTCCGACAGTTTCGTTCCACACGCCGTCACGTCACAATAACGGGGGAACGAAAAAAGAGAACGAACTAACTTTTTCCATAAGGAAACAGTTAATAAGAGCTTCGCCCGCCCGCGCCCGCTGCGATCGGCATTTCGTTATTGAAACTCCGACCTTTCTTGTCTTGGCTTTAGTAATATTCAGTGAAGTGATTTGTCACACTTTTGATGGCCTATAACGAAATAAGAAAAAGTAGGCGCCTTCGAGATCAGCTGTCGTCCGCCGTCGGCGCCACGAGCGACGGCGCAATCTGCACTATAGCTCCGTAAAAACTACCCGACGGAATTGGATAAAATTTACTCCATAGTAAATTTTATCCAATTCCCATGAATAACTTATATCCGAGGTAATTCAGAATAGTTTTTATCCCGTTTCGCGGCAATTTTATACAGAATCGGTATCTAGATCGAGATCGGAATCAAAAGAGGAGCCACGACTGAAGGAGGGAGCGGGGACAAGCCCGTGGTCGGCCGCGCCCCGCCCGCGCCCCGCCGCGGCACGGGCAAAGAGCCTTTGGATGACTGCGCGGGCGAAGCTGCGCGTGCAAACCTACTTTAAAATATAACGCAATGGCCAGTTTCTTACATTACAATAATCCGTTTTCAAACGTAAAAATATTTGTAGGCAAAAGTATTGAATTAAGCTGGGGCAGTTACAATCGTTCAGCAGTTTTTTTTTTTCATTTAAAATAAAAACTACGTTTAATTTCAAAAATCCAACTGGCATTTACAGTGTTTGCAGAGATTAATCTACGTAGAAAATTTGGAGGCTAAGTCGCTCCCATTTCCATGTAAAATATAAATCTCTATTTTAAAAGAGGTACCTTTTTGATCCTTTTTTCTCCGTTACAAAAGTTGTTTAATTAAAGTCAGTAACATAAAGTACCGGGTGACCAAAGACCCTTTTCTCATGTTTTGTATTTTCTGAATAAAAACAACATTCCTACCACCAAAATTTCCCATTCGTCACCTTAAAGTATGAAAGTAATATGAGTAGGTGCAAGTAGCTTTCAAAATTTCCTTTAATATTTCGATAAGTTGTATAAGATACAATACAAATAAGATAGAGAAGAATAAAGAAAATATGAATGCTGAGGGTGTCTCATAAGTGATGTCGGCTCTCGCAACTGAAATTCATCCGCTTTTTAACTTCCCGTTAAGAAAATTGAAAATTTTCTAAAATTTTCGGGGGAAGTTATTGGTTTCACCCCATTTTGCAAAAATCGAGTTCTCATCAGATCTCGACGTTCTGAGGGTCTAGGAAGCTCCCCTGATCATCCCTGAGATGATGTCCGTATGTCTGCGTGGATGTGTGGGTATGTATGTGTGGATATATGTAAACCTCTTATAACTTTTAAACGACTTGACCGAATCAAGCCCAATAAATGGCGTTCCAAAGAGTGTCACCAAACTCAGATTGCCTGAAAGTTTGGGTCGATTTAGATCTGTAGATTTTGAGAAATTTTCAAAAAACAAAAAAAAAATTTTTTATGTTTTTTTTTCAAAATAACTTTAAAATGGCTTGACAGATCAATTCCAAAATCTAATCAGCTCTTAACCTATTAAAAACACGTCGATTGCCGTAAACCGGGTCAAAATCGGTTGATTGATTTGCAAGAAATCGTTGTCGAAAGAAATCGAAACAAACCGTTTTTTTACTCAAAAAATCGCGTCAAATCCCGTATATTTTCGAGTGTTTTGAACTCAAAAATAGCGGGAAGTTTCAGGGTCGGCCTACAGGGTTACCTATTTTTTTATATAAAGTCACAACTCCCCGCTCCCATAAAGAGCACGACTCTTTTATTTTCCTTTAATTGATACTGTCTTTGCTAATTGACGGGCTAGACGTCTTGATAATTAAACGTACGGAGTACGATAAATGTGAAATTCTTAGATCGCTAAGACATTATTGGGAACAAAAAGCTTTGTGCGGCCGCGGCCTTAAGCAAAATGTAAAATTGAAGGTGAAGATACAGTCGATGAGCGAAAAGCACAGCGTTGGTTCAATCGTTTTATTAGTAAAGATTAGACGCTTGGAGATCAGTGGTGCATTGGTCGCCCGGCTGTGTGTGTTACTGAAAGCGGCAGAAGAAGCAGCATTGGGTGAGACCAACGAAAGTCGAGAGAGTGTCCCACCATCGAACGAGATTCAAGCGAAACGTCGAGTACGAGGACGCAAACAGCTCCTTGCCCCGTTAAAACATGATCGTTTTATTAAATGCATGCAAATAGCTGCCTGCTACGAAAAATGGATTTATCTAAACAATACAAACATGATAAATCAGGAGTTAGACGAAGATATTTACTTGAACTTGTTGTAAACAGAGGTCGATTCGAACCTGCAAAAGTTACTCCGGATAACATTGTAGGACTTGGTGATATTAAGCTCCTACCACATCCAGTATTTAGTTTGGACCTTGCGCCGTCAGAATACTACTGGGTCAGATACATGATAAAATTATTTTATGGAATTTTTTTTTTTAATGAGATTTTGAAAATGCAGTGCGACAATTCTGTACATCTAGGCTTTGGGAACGGTTTTGCCCAGTTCTCCGAGAGTTTACTGAATATTGGGTCAAAGCTATAAAATAGTATTAATATTAAGGTTTTCTATTTGTATGACTATTTAATAAACAAAGTGATCATTGGAACACCTAAATGTTATAAGATATAGATAATCAGAAAATAGTTACAATCTTCATGTATATAAATAACAATGAATCGCTGAATGTTTAATACGAGCAAATTTCATGAACGGCTGGATTAATTCATCTCATTTTTAATCCAATAGGAGAATTCTCAGAAGAGACGATTTTGAAAAATTGTTCGGAAAATTTGAAAGTGCCTTTTATTAAGGGATTTTATATGAACTCATGATTTCTACTAATTGAACAATATATACGTAATTCTTTTTTTTTCGGAATCGAAATAAGATCGGAATTGAGTTTAATATCGATTGACGCAAAAAGTTTCAAATATACAAATATGGATGTTTGTCCCCTATGCGTGCCTACATCGTAAATTTATATAAAAAAAAAACTGTCATTTTAGCATTAGAACTTTCTATTCTTCAGTTCAAAGAATGCGTTAAATAAGTTACCTTTGACATTTTGGCGCCGTCTAGCGATCCATAAAAAATTCGGCAAGAAAGCGCTCATTTCGCACGAATGAATAAAATATAAAACGTTGCCAAGTTTTTCTCGGCAGAGGCGTGACGCTCGCGTGACGGGCGCGGGGCGCGGGCGGGGCGGGGCGCGGGGCGCTTGTCCGTGTAAGCTGGATATTTTTACAGAGGACGTCAGACTGTGGGGCTCCACCTGCTGCGGCCGCGCTGGCGGGTTTACCTCGGAAGGACGTCGTAAGCATCGCCGGTCGGAGCTTACGGTAAAATTAAATACGAAAGTAGTTTCACACCCTTTTTCACTGTATTTATGCTTAGAGCATTCTCAATCGTAACATATATATTGCATTAAGCGTTCATAAGAAAACTTATCAAAATCTACATACATATTTCCATTACTAATTACCGATTTCCAAATATTGATTCGTCTCGCTTGTTATGGCACCTCTACGAGGTCTATTCAAACGGAATTCTAAGATCAAATTAGGAATATCATCAGAAATTGTCTTTCTAAGTAGACGACCTTGGTAGAGTAATATAGCCTTCAAAAGATTTTTTTTGTTATTAGACATCATAGAAATATATGTAGATATATATATTTGGTACTTAAAAACTTTAGATCTACACGAAAGCCAAGGATCAAACATCCTACTTTCGATTTAAATTGATTTGTGTATAAAATTATGCAGCTCAATCCGAAACGTACATCAATTAATAATATGTTGTAAATCACATGACTAAAATACTTAACTCTCCTCAACAAATCGATGAATCAGAAAAGGTACTGTATTCGATGGATCGAAAAAACAAACTGAGACGAAACCTTTAAAGTGGCAAAGCCATGACCAAAAGTTAGACAAAAACCATCTGGGTCGCACACCCGACTAATACTTATTATGGCCATTAAACACTAATAAGTTTCTGGACCACGAGGGCGAGCGAATTACGATGACTTAAAACTTAAACTCCATTCTACGAGACGCGACTGGCGCTCGCAGAAGGGTGTCCAGGCCGACGAGCTGGCAGGAAACTACACAAATGCTGTAATATTATTGTTTAAAACGTAGAGTAAATTAAACATAACATTTGAGATATTTACTGTACGACCCGGCATGTACGTTACGTTTTTGGTCGGGCCCGTCGTATTCGATATTTGCACACTTCGATGTTGTATCGGATTACGGATCATGATATATTTTAGACTAATTTGACTATTCGAAGAGGCTCCCGCGAACCACCGAACGTGATCATTGTTATCCCTACCTCCATCGCTTAGTGATCTGAATGTAGGTCTCGAAAAAAATTGTATTTAATATTTTGTAAAGTTAAAGAATATCCAAACGATGTTACAATATGTTCGCTTCCTTTCGAAGTAACACAAATTGTAGGCTTTGAAAAGTTTTGACGTTTTGGTACGAAACTGACGCTAACGGCGGCAACGGCTCAACGACGAAGCCCCGTGTCGCGGTTTAGATTTATTTAAGCTTTTGCGGGAAATATCGGCATTACCACGCCCGCCGCGCGACCCCAACGCGCGGCGGCCAGAGGGCGCGGCGGTCGACGGGGAAGTCGTTTTCCTAAAAGATACGTGAACGACTGGGAAATTACATTACTTCGAACCGCAGCCGCGCCGCGCGAGGCCGCCGGCGCGGACCGATACGCGGCGGCGGGCGGGCGTGCGCTCTGAAGACGTATGCGGCTCGGGCGCGGGCGCCGCCGCCCGAGCCCGCGCGACGCCAATCTCTGAAAACTTAATCCAAAACGGCGATCTCGGCGTCCGCTTGCGGCATGTATTCGATAGTTTTGAAGTGAAACTTCTTTATCGGGTTGGAAAAAATTTAGTGTAACATTTTCGTTACGCGTCACATTTTCCGTTACGCGCCATCTTTTTTATCCCTACGACGCGTGATTCGAAGTATACTTTCTCCAGCGGGTAGGGATTGGTAAATGTCTCCAATGTATTTTGCGGCCCGTTTTGAGTAGTTACATTTTTAAGGTTATTTCAGGTTAACCTTAGTTTTGATTATAAATATCAGTGAGTTAAGCCATTAATTACAAAATATATAATAACGATAACAATAATAGTAATAATTCTATTATAATTAATGAAATGCTATAATCTTAGTAGCAGAAAGGTGAAATAATTGTATTATTTTTGTATCCATGTCTATGATAATAAAAGCCTTTTGCATAAACTTTATCTAATTTAGCTTTATTCAACCAATTTCTGTGAAGTTGTAAATAGTAAATCATTTTTCTAAAAATGATGTCACAAAGAAGTTTCACTTCTTACGTGTGTACACTAACACACACACACTTTTTTTGCCTACCGACTACACGCCGCAAGCGGACGACGCTCGCGCTCAGTCGCCGTTATGTTACGTGCACGCCTGAAATCGTCCGACATCGTGTATATAACACTACGGGAGGGTGGTACTTCACGTAAAATATTAATTAGGTAATGATTATTTTTTTTAATGACTTTTAAGCGATTTTGAAGTAACAACTATATTTGCTTCATTAAGCACACCGAGATTATCGAAAGCGATTAAAAAGAAAGGCCTAGGGCATTTCTTTTGATATTCCAAACACTAAGTTGGCAGAAATTATCTTAAACATTCAACGATAAGTTTTTAAGACGTTCCCGTTTCTTGGACAGAAATTTTAAAATACGAGAGCATAATAATCTATCCGATTACGTCTAATCCTTTTTTTTCAATCGTCTACCGTTTTGGAAACGCCGCGCGGAGGGTGGCGGTGAGATTTCCTGCGATAAAGAAAAAGGTTGTAGCCCGAGCTGAGGGTGCAGAAGGATAGGGTTACGGTGTTTGTACAGCGGGCGGCGGGCCCCCCACTCTTAGTTACCACTCAATGATTATGATGAAAAAAGTTTCGTATCTGAAATCCTTGCAGCTTTAGAGCCTAACGTGACGTGACTATAATATACGACTAAATATATATATATATATAAACGAAAGGTACAGTAAGTGTATAGTGATGACTCATAAGTGACTTTGGAAATATCACGTCAGTATTGATTGAAATATTTAATTTCAATGACTTACTATGATATTAATTTAGTAAAAGTATCCACTAGTATCCTTATTTACAAATAATATTTTAAGCCATTGAAAATAGATAAATATTTCAAAATATTATTCATTATAGTGTCTAGGCGTAACTGCTCTGTTTCTGCCGCTGCAATCAGCACTATTAATACAAAAAAAATCGGCCAAGTGCGAATAAGGTTCGCACCCTGAGGGCTTCCTACAAACTTAATTATGTATGGAGATATTTCGTCCATCAAGCGTCTCCTCCTTTTTCTAAAAATTTTATAAAGGATTTTTTTTAATTTCCTAAGTTTTTAAATCCCAAATCGTATAACGGAAAATTAACAATATTGTCCCACACATCGGCCGACATCGCGACACTCCACCTGCAAATATCAAATTATAATCGTAATTGTTTTCATGACGCAACTACAAAAGAACGAATTTCGAATTACCTTTTTACTTTTGCTGTGAGGCCTCGCTCGTTGCTAAGTTTCAATATTATTTGTCAACGAGGGTACGTCATGGTTTTTTTATCTATTCGTGAGATATTATTTGTCAAAATATACCGTAAAAATGGTCGTAACTTTGATTACGTTGTTTGTTTATAGTTTGAAGGACCGTACAACCTAATTATTACTTGAGATGAATTTCCCTAAACCTTGACGCATTTCTGCGAAAACGGATTCCGATAGACAGACACACGGACAGAGAAGTGGTCCTGTTGCACTAAGTTTAAATGTGATTATTCGTTATTCATATTCCACTCTTGAGCGATTGTTTGAAATTTCTAAAAAGGATGTAGAAAAAAATTTCATTTTATTGTCTCTCATTCCGAGGTTTAGTTTGTTTGGCCGCGTCCGCGCGCGCCGGCTCGACGCTCATGCCGTAACGACAAAGGGCGCGTGCTCTGCCGACACGCCGCGGGCGCGGACGGAGACGTCGCGCGAACGCCAAGTGCGGCACCTCCGCGCCGTCGTCCGCTCCAGGCCGACCTGCGCGGACGTGACTAGCCGTTCGTGTGGACATAAGCGAGTGGCGCGTGAACCGGATCAGGGGAACGACGGCTCACAGTACACGAAGTCATTTTAGTAAAAGCGAAACTTTTGGAACGCGGAGTGACGCGTTGTCACGTCAAAGTATCTGTGGATAAACGTCATTTAGCATTATTCGTTAATTCCTCATATTAAATATCCTTATTTTATTTTTATATTACACACATTTCTGTTTTTTATTAGATGTATTTAAATTACACGTTTCCTTTTTGTTCCTCTCAATAAGTAAAAAGATAAGTCGGATATGTTTTTTCTCTATGGCCGGTCGTAGCGGATAAAAATTAAAAAAAAAATGCCAAAAGGGAAAAAACATGAGGAAACTGTGCACGGGGGCTTACTCTTCAAAAAAAATGTTAAATTAAAGGCCTATATTTTGTTTTGGTTCCTTAGGTATCCGACGCGGCGCCAGTTCCGCGTCCGTCTATTCGATATTCTGGACTTCGTGCGTACAATATCACAAACATTACCTCACCTAAGTGTCCACACAAATAACACACGGGTTTGCGCGCCCCCTTACACACTTTTCTCTTGTTTTTTCCCTTTTGACATTTTATTTAATTTTATTCTCTACGACCGGCCATTGAGACGCCTAAACACCTCAGTAAAATTTTAGGATTTTTGACCGTAATTTTTTGGCGCAGCTCGCTGTTAGTTTAGCTTAATTAATTTTATGAAATCTTTCCTTCAAACCGCTCGAGACTTGGTTTTGGTTCGAGCTGTCGAAGGACGTCGGCGCGTGAGGCCGCGGCCGCGGCGCGCGCGCTCAGACCACGTCAAATTGAGGCGGCGCGACCCAAACGAGTTTTAATTAAGATTTTATTAATGAAGTTATATTTTTAAAACTTACGTTTAATATTACAAAGTTACATTTGCAAGAAACTTCCTCGTTGCACAATTTTGTTTGCTAATGATTCCCGATTCTTGACACGCCATCGACACGTCGCTCGTGCACTTCAGGGGGCGCTGCGAACGTCCGTCCCGACGTCGCTGTAGTTCGCGATTCCAGGAAATGGCCTAGAATCGTTCCCGTTAATACACCGTTTCACGCGCCCTCGTCGTCCGGCGCGTCGGCGACGCGCGCGCCGGAGACGCCGCCTAATGCAACATTTACGGGCACTCGTACTCGCCCAGAGCTACCGACACTCGTACGGAAAAACATATTTTTATTTGCTTCGATACAGAGTGAGTACCGAGCCAATGCTACTTGGTCGTTCGAGTGATCTCGAACACCCAGTAATAAGTTTTTAACAATTTTTTTGATGACAACGTCTTATAATTCGATAGAGCCGGCTGCGGCTATTACGGCGTTACCTCGCTTTTTGGTTTGAGGAAGTGTAAAAATCTTCACGACGAAAGATACCAGCCACGCGACCTAGAGACCGGGGTATGTGGGATTTTACCCACAAAAAGCACTCCCTTGGGGTGACTCTACTTTAACGCGTATATTTCCGGCCCGGAGTCAATACGCGTTGACGGTGAGTGATGCGAAACAACAAACAAAGTTTGGGGACATCGCGTCGCGTGGGAAAAATTATTGATTATTGACTAGGCATACCGGCCCAGTATGGGTTGAGAGGAGATAATTTATTACATCGGGTTATTATAATTTATTTTGATGGCCTCCACGAGCGAGGCGTGCTCAACAAGGCATAATATTTTTCCGTCGGGTTCGCGGCGGCACGGAATTTTGGCGAGGATCATGAGCGCCGGTGTCAATAACGGTGATTATTGACATCAGCTGACTCAGATCGTCAGCGGATGTAGCAGAGTTCTTTGCGGCGGCCGGGGCGTTACGCGGTCCAGCCGCCGCTCAGCTGCTGAGATGCCGCCGAGACTGCGCAGTTCGGCGCCACGGCCTTCTCGGGTGGAGGGTCTCTTTGGAGCACGCGGGCATCAAGGTAGTTGGCCGTATGGCCTTCTGTTTACAGGACACAGGCGGGAGGACCGTCTGTGTCCTTATTGCCACATTGCGCTGTGCCATGGTCACAGGCATTTCACGCAGCGCGCAGAATGATAGCAGTAAGGGACGGTGCCCGTAGGACTGGCAGTTGTGACACTGCCCGGGTAAGGCGCGTTTGCGGGGCTGCTCCGCTTTGACGCCGGAGAGGAGCACGCTCCTGATTTTGAAGAAGGCGGCCTTATCGCCTTATCGTTGGCCTCGCTGTGCCGGAGACCAAAACTAAGTCGAGGGTTTTCGGAATCGGTTCAGTATTCGGCGCACCGACTGAACCGGAAGGCTTTGGGCAACGAGGTCTTCCTTGACCTCGTCAACTGGTATTTCCTTAGGGACTCCCAAGGACTACCCGATTTCCGCTCCTCTTTAAGGGGTAGGTATGAAATTTAAACTTGTAACAAACTAACAAGTTTTGCAGATTTTTGAAATCTGCGACGGTTTTCGCCTGCAACTTCAATCCCTGAACGGAATTGCGCGCTTGCGAGAATTGTATGCCTTTATCAGCGCACCTTCTGCGCAGCTCGGTCCACCGATCCTTGTCCTGAACGAACATAGGTGGTGGTTTCGGGCCACGCGGTGCGGGGGTGGGGGGAGCGGTGACGTCAGCCTCGTCACCTCGGTTGTTTTTCGCGGCCGCGGGAGCTGCCGCTTTGACTCCGCCATCGTCTACCGCCCCTTGTGGGGCTGTAGCAGGCTGGGAAGGAGTCCTCCAGCTAACTGGAGAGGCATAAATCGAACTAGTCGATTTGCCGGAAGGAGTTGCTTTCGCAACATTAGCCTTTTTAGGCTTTCTTGGGGCGGGAGTTAGCCTGTAGCACATAGACCCATCAGAGGTCTGCGTGAGGCCTGACGCTTTGGGTTTGGACCCTTTAGCGGCTCTACGGCGCCGGACCGTGGTGAAACCCGAGTGATCGGGAGAGTCACTTGAGCCGGGGTCGGATTCCGAGTCAGAGGACGTGCCCTCTGACGGGCGAGCGTTCGCTGATTGAAGTGCAAGTGAGAGCGTGGGACGAGCGACAAAGAGGCACAGTCGGCCTCCGCGCTCGACATCTGTCTCTCTCCAGCTTGAGTGAGCGATGCGTCCGCGCGGACAGCTGCTATACAATAATACATTCACATGTTTTCGTCAAGTATGAAGTGCAGTGAAAAGTGAATGCGGTGTCAATTGTTTATATTTGCAACGATAATTATAATTGCAACGATAATTACGGCGATAAAGGTAATGATTCTTTCGATATTAAATATATGTTCAGTGATATATTGTCGAACATTCGTGCTTTCATCATTAAAATAAATAGCATCGGTCCGCTAGTGCAGCGATTGTAGGTTATGTTATAATTAATAAAACTATAAAAATAAGTTAACAGAACTTTTTTACGATGTGTAAAAAATCAATTGCTTTACTATTCGATCGAAATAATTATCGAGCGTAGCTATGATTTCAAAAAAATGAAACCATTCCATCAGTATTTTCTTATGACGTCACGTTCAACTATCGTCAGTAAGCCGACTTTACAGGCAACCGATTTTTCCTTTTTTTAATTTATACGTCTTTCGACGCGTTAAGAAAAAATATGAGAGGGAATTTTTATTGAGGTGGCACGTAAACTACAGCATGAAGGTGCTCGCGAGCAGCTCAGCGGACAACTTTAAACCGCTAATAACTGATGTGCCAAATCAGTTATTACCAGAAGATGCTATGACAGTGAACATAATTTAGAAGTATTCCAATTTTAGACTTAATAATTTTATAATTTAGAATAAGAAAATAAAATTGATATTACAATTTATGTAAGAAAATAAATATTAATTTACTAAAAACTTTCGTCGTGTTATTAGAAATGTATGCAAACTAGGAATTTAGTGATTCTTTACAAATTATATATAACAAACCTACACCACGAACTGACCTTGCAAACTAGCCTCGAAACTCCTCGCATGGTTTAGACAAAATAATATTTTCGGAAACGGAAATAATGAACACATTATTCAGCTCACGTGTGTGGTCTGAGCGGGATGGACGAATGAGAAGAAACAACCGATTTGAACGGAGCTTACTGCGATACGTATACGTTTTTAAGCTCAAAAATGTTTAGATTATGAAAATAGATCGGTCGACCAATCTAAAAGTCATTTCGGAAAGTTTTCGATTTCGATATCTTATAAACAATTTAATCGATTACAACGAAACCTGTGGCAAATCAAAACTTGCGACGTTTGCTGCAGTTATTTACACGCCAAAGTAAATAGTATTTGGGAAGTTATTTATAAAAAATATTCCAAAAAAAAGTTTTATTAAAATTTTTATTTTTCTGTATTAAAAAAAATGAATCGGTATCTCCCCCTCGTTGGCGCGGGCGTCGCGCGGAAACTCCATCCGATAAGAATATCGCAGCCGGCGATGTGGCGGAGGGCGCTGATTCCTTCTGGTTCAAAAGGAAGCCATGGCCACACACAACGTCCCAAATGACTATGTCTCAGTAAATATAATCATTTGCGGTGACGATGACGCGCTCTAGTACCCGGTGGTGCTAGACTCGGTCTGTTCAACTAAACTGTACTGTTACCCGCACACGCTATACTAAGTGCGGCGTGAGTGTTTGGGTATGGGGGCTAATCAACGGCGCAGTTACAAAAATCGAAATGAAGAGCATGACTTATGAATGTCTTGAATGCAAATTTGCATTAAATACTATTGTATAAAATGTCTATACATTCTTACGTGGTATAACGTAGTACAACAACACGTGCCTGTAGCGACGTGTTGTGCCCACGTGGTTGTGGTCACGGCGATTTTGAAGTTTGGTCCCGAGGAAAGAGCGCGCTATAAGCGATTTAGATCTGCATGTTTAAGTCGTCGGATACACGATTAGTTTCATTTATTGTTTTATGGTACAGAACCGCACGCGAATATTAGCATGTCGGTGATGCGATCTCTTTAGATTTTACTCATACAAAAATCGCCCAACGAGCCTCAAGAAAACTTCTTTTAGGGTTAACGTGCATTAGGCGTGCTTTTAGGGTTAACAGTAACTATATCGGAAGGATATTTGTGCTAGCATACACATTTTAAATACGTTGTAGTGGTTATTGGACAACATCGACCGACATATAGTATACATAGACTTAAAAATAAAATTACAAACTATACCAATTATCTAAATTGTAGAAAAAAATTAAGGTTATTCAGATTCATATATGTATATCTTTATTTTATAGGTTATGAATAATACTTGAAATACATCAAAATATTTTAAGAATCAACATTTTACTACTTTGCCACCCGTTTGAAAGGCAATATTTAAATCATTTAAGAATCCACGAACCAGGTCTTCACGAACGCTTAGCGATAAATCACGTTCGATAGCAATCTCAAACCTATGGAGACGCCGCCCGCCCGGGCCGCGACCGCAGGCGGGCGGCGGGCGGGGCTGCGGCAGGACACCCGCGCCCCCTGCAACGGATAAAAGGAAGTAGTCCCGTTATCCGATTTGTCGTGGGTCGCCCGGCCGTAGTTCAGGCGGCCGCTGTGCCCGCGCCCCACGACACATGCACATGTATCTTTTAAGAAGAATTGATACCGATCTGATAGTTAGGGAAAGTTCTATTTACGTAGGATACATTTTGTTACGATTATACAATGTAAAAAGAGTTGAAATTTCATACCCAATATCAACAATATTGGTATCGACGTTATGTTTCTGAGAAAGAATTAGAAAAAAGAATTGAACGATTTACGTATTGTCCCTACTTGAAGTGATAACAGGACTAACGCTAATTAATTTTTGATAGCAATCAATCAAAAACTAGCTTCCCTAACCAACTCTCCTCTCGTGGACATTACGATTTTATAGATATCCCATATTAGGATTAAATAATAAAATAACCTGTGACGAGGACGGAGCAAGGGGGGGGGGGGTCAAAAACCTTATAATTTATGTATGGCCCCTTTTTGCTTTATCTACTAATAGAGATTTCGTCAAATTCTTAACATTCCTTTTGTTTCATTTCTCCCATCTCTTACTCACTCTATATCTTCATTTTTTACATTGTGATCCTGAAGCTTACCAACTTTTATTCGTTCTATTTCTGTAGTTCATTTTCGCATAGTGTTGCCAACGCTGGCATAAAGCCTTAATTCGACAGACCACTATCTGTACCAACGTTGACTCACGGTACGTTCTCGTATCCACAATTTTGCTTCTCAACTGATCATCTACAATTATCGTCTATCGTGCTTTTGTCTTCTTCTCTCCGCCAATTATATGAGTGTATCCTTCTGTGGTCAAACATAGTACTTGTGACACGCAAGTTAAACCCTTTACACAATAGGGGAAGGCAATTATTATTCTCATTCAATCTTTCATCTCAAAATTTACCTAAGACTTTCTCATATCCGTCGCATTGTACATCCACCCAGCCAATAAAATCACCCAATATTACTATCCTTTTGTTTCTGTCACATTTCACAAATATTTCCCGCACATCAGCCCAAAACTCGTCCCGTTTCTCGAACGATTTTGACATATTTGAGGCATATACGCCTAAAATAAAAATCCGTGTCAGTCCAATTTTAACTCGGAGCCAAAGAAGCCTTGGACTTACACATTAGTAACCGCATACACATTCAGGTAATCTTTCTGACAGGATGAAGCTAATACCCGACCAATAACTATCGAAGGATCCGCGTTTGATGACTCCACCACTACCTTTCCTTTAAATCTCATTTACGCATAGAATATTCAGCCGTGGATATTCTGGATATCATCTGGATATCGTGGATATCATCGGTCGAGTCGGCCCATTTTTGTATTGTAGCCAAATCGACTACGGCGTGGCCCAAAAATGGGTACAGGAATTTATTATTGAACATACCTATAGAATTATACGTTTTAAGGTTTTGCGATGATATAAAAAACAAACTTTTTAGTTTTGCCACGCTGCTCATAGTCGTTTTGTTCCTACACTACTATTTACATTATGAATTTTGACATGGTTGTACATATTTGGAACACTTGCAAACTTGTGAAGTACAATCTATTAAAATTCTTTTTAAAGGTATTTCCTTACATGTCGTCTGTCTTTCATCAGTTCGCAGACATCATCGATTTCATCATCCATACTTCCACACACATTTAGAGTACCGAAACGACTTCTTTAGTATTCGTTTCGTTCCTCCGCTATTTCCGCAAAACTTTAAATTTTGTGAGTTTTAGAAGGGGTAGAAAGAATGGGAGGTCAATGGGATATTGAGGTTTTGTGGTGGAAAGGATAGGGTAGAAGGATACTGCTATCCCTGGAGCCCCAGCTAGCGAATGGGGCAGCTCAAGGACTCAGGGTGCGCGTGCCCGTACCCCCCTGCTCAAAGCCGGACAGGCTTTATTCAGGTAGACACCCTCTAGATACATAACGTAATATTCTAAATAACAGATGCCAAGCGTAACGTAGCGTTCTCAACAATAGATGGCACTACGAAACATAGATTAGGCAGATAACACTACGTTATACTACTGAGAGCAGAAAGCAGGTAAATTTGTCATATTGCATAGTATACATATATAACGCATTCAAATATTTTTGGTGGGGAAAACAAAAACAACTTTTGTCGTAGCAACTTATCACATTCCTTCAGGGAACTTGAAAGATGCCGAACAATGTTTATTGCAACGACAAATGATTTGAAAAGGTTTTGATTCTGTTCATGTTCGCGTTTGCACGGCGGGGACCGGCCCTGTTATCTCGACACCGGATTTCAATCTTTTGTGTGGGCACGATGGCTTCAGTCGAAATCATTGACAGAAATTATGAATCAATATGTATTTTAGACCTATTTAGATCGCCAAAGTTGCTCGAATCAACTATGAGAATAATTTGAAACCCCAGTATTCAAGTCAAGTAATACTAGAAAAGTTTCAAAATGTTTGCTATTTTGAAGTATGTACAGCCTCTAGTTAACATAGGCGCCACAAATTAATGAACAAAAAATTATATCGTATATTTTTCATAATACGATAAGATCGTTAACAACCTTACCGTTATCTGTTCGAGTTAATATTTTGTAAATAAGAATAATTAATTAATGCATATTGCACCTGCGATTTATTTGAAAGTGAAATTTTATTAAAAAAAATTGTCTTATTAAAATAAAAAATAATATAATTTGTGAGGACAAGCATAATTTTCAGTCTTTTTGACCACCCCCGCTCTAAGACTAACTCTTTGAATTCTCTCGCTCCATCCTTCACTCAAATCGAGAAGCATTTCGTTTGAATTCGGTATAAGACAATAGTCACAAAACCACTTAAAATTGTTTTCAATTCTTTTTCCCTCCACATGCTCAGTATGAAAATAGCGAGCATCACATAGTCATTGTCTTCGCGCCTTCGTCCGCGCAAGGACTTCAGTAATAGTCTGCGTTAGAAGCTTATTGATCATCTTCAGATAATCGCGACATCGAAAGTGATTCGCCGCCATTTGTTGCGATTTTGAAACGTTTAAGATATGGGTGTTCGCTGTTGTATCTCACGAGGCTGTGGTGAAGGTAATCCAAATTAAATCATTTTTTGACGTGACAACGTCTTAAATTAGGTTGCGGCTGGGAGTCACTTATGAAAAAGTGTAACGCTCGGTAACGTAACGATGAGTCACCGAACGAGAGGGAGGCCCGCCGAATGCCTTGCGTCTCTCTCCCACTCAACTATGATCGGTCTGCCGCGCGCGCAGCACTGGAGAATTGGTGCATGGCTTGCAAATGTATTGCAGGTTATTGTATGTATGTTTGTGTATAAATACGTATGTATGTGTAAAGGTAAAAATAAAATTTTGTTAATATGAAATTCAGTGCGAGATTCTTTGTATAAATTAATGTTTTAAATATAATTCTTTGTATAAATAAATGTTTTAAATTGTTACTATTATTTCATCCTTCTTCCTACTATACGAATGAATATTCACATTAAAATGATTTTACCATTCAAAGTCGTTGTCACGTAAAACTTTCGCCCGTATACCGACTTTACAGGCAACCAAATTTTTTTAAATACTTTTTGACAAAGACACTGATTTATTTTACCGAGTTATAAAATTCAATTATTTATGATAACAAATACGGATATCCCCGATTCAACTTAATTCATTTTATGATCACAATTTATTACTAGCAAATTAAAGATATATCATCGCACTGAAAAATGGATCTACAATGAGAACGTTTTCTAGCGATGATGATGGTGACGATTTCAAGCCTCGACTAAAACCATAAACACCACTTCACAGACTGAATGTCATTAAAAGACAAAAAATTCTTTTAAAATGACCGTCTGTCGGTAATTCAACGACTTTAAACACAGTTGTATAACTTCGGTGGACGAAGAAAGTAGTGGACGTCTTTCGGAAGAAGAATGCACACCAGAAGTGAGAAATTGAATTCAAGGATAGTTGAATTACATATCAAAGTGTTCGTGAAATTCTACATGGAACGCGGACATCTACGCGTAAAGTGAATATTTCACACTGGCTACCACACAATCTAACGAGGGCTCAGAAACAGGCCTGATATAAAACGGTAGCGTAAGATAATGGAAATATTTAAAGCAAGATCGTCTTCGAGCGTTTGCTATAACTGGATCATTCTCATAAATCATGGATTTGTGAGAATGAAAAAACATAATAAACGAATAATAATCTGTAGTACCGATATCTTTTAATATCGCTTTCCGAGTTCCCCGCGTACATAACACTAGCTTTTGCCTGGTTCCGCCCGTGTAGACATAAAATGAATTAATTCCTTCATCTTGCATATACGAAAAAAAATTCTTTCGACAGGATTTGCCTAAAGTCAGTTCTTAAGGAGTGACTATGCCCCGAAAAGACTAACTATCCCAAAATTCAATTCAACCAGACCTGTAGTTTCGGAGATCTTATAAAATTATATATATATATATATATTTGGAATACTCATGATATTAGTTCTATATAGTGCATGCATACTTTGTACTTTAAAACATGACCACTCCTAGCTGTTTTGTTATTTTTTTTATCCTAATTTCCACCCGGACTGCATTCGCACTGTTGTGATATGAATTTATTGTTTTTGTCGTAACCCCGGTCCCGTGCCATCACCATTTCATTCTGGTTCCGTTCTACACGATTGCAGCCCCGCCCTCAATCCTATTTTAGGAAATAATCTACTTCATAGAAGATAATACAAATAATGAAATCATGTGTACTAATTTCGCACTGGAAATGGTAGCGAAAACTTTATTATTATCTTTAGAACAGTGAAGAAAGTTTTAAAATTATTATTTATAAAATATACTACACACATATATATATATATTAAATAAAAAATATATTAAAAAAAATAAAAAAATATTCTCAAACGTAACTGGTGACCAATACTTTCGTGTGAGAATAATATATTTTCCTTCGATAAAAAATTTTTCTATGTCGATTTACTATTTACCATTATTGCCATTAAAATAATGAGTTTTACATTTATAGCATTTGTATTTTTTGAGTAAATTAATTTCGGATAAACAGTCAAACGGCCAAAAAATGTTTTGACGTTAGGTCTGAATAAGGCATCTAATTTACTAACAGAATAAAGTGCATATTTTAAAAACTCTTAAATCACAAGCAGTAGTTCAATTGTATCTATTTTTCTCGATCGCCTGTCTTATATCACTCGAAGTATCACAAAAAAAATCAACCGATACCTTATATTTGAGTGGGAAAGTGGGATACGCCCAGACGCTGGCCGCCGCGGTCGGCCAGCGCTGCGCGCGCGCTAGTCGATGCCGCGAGTCGCCGCGCACGGCCTCGCGCATACATTTTTCATTAGCCCATTGCTTGTTTTTTATTCGCGATACGTGCCGGGGGGTCGACGGGGGCGGTGCTTCGTGTCCCCAATTTAGCCCGATTAAGCCCGATGGATTGAACTAGCGGCATCATTTTCACCTCATCGATTATACATTCTTTTGTAAACACTAGCTTCGCCCGCGATTTCACTCGGGGGTCTGTTTGTACAAAGACGCTTTTCCTCCATACCCCCGCAGACGCGCTAACCGCATCGCAGCTGCGAGCGTGACCCTCGCCGTCGCCGAGTGCCGCCTCCTCGATCTCAGCAATGCCTCAAAAACTAATATTTACCACCTGTTTTGCGCAACCGAGACGTCATATAAATAATTTCAATGGAATTGTACGAAATTTTACTTTCTATTTCTCGCCTTCCACTTAAAATGGACTTACATATTATAAGTTGGTCGACTATTAGTCGTTACCAATTAACATAAAGAGTACTTAAGCATGACAGTTTTTCACATATTTAAGAATAACCATTTACCTGGTGGATGGGGCGACAAATAAAATCAAAAATATCTTTATTTCGTAGGTTATAGAAGTCACACGTGAAATGCGTCATAAACGATTGTTTCCGACATTAACACTACTTCTCATTCGAAATGCTAATTCACCTTGAGAAGAATGAGCGGGAAAGAGCGGGAAACTCGAGGTTTGTTCTTTTTATTCACCGATGGAAAATATTGAGCAATTAATAATTTAGTACAACACTTAGTAATAACATAAAGCAACCTGATAGCCGAGCAGTTCAATTCCATGGCTTTTTTTATTAACATATTAAGACACGGTATAAAAACCCTTGCCGTATAACTTTCTTTTAACGAAAAGTTTAAATTCATAAAATGGCAAATTTTGAATTTAGCTGGGATCGTATTATAAAAGCGTACATATTGCCCTTAAATGGTTTGCTAACTTTGCTGAGACTTTATGAGCAGCAAGATCGTTCTTATGTCTAGTGTTAATGTTATGGATGTCGCTCCTTTTTCTGATTCTATATGTCTCTTGACATATACCAGGTTTTAGGACAAGACACTTAGCTCTATTAAAAATGAACAATTTGAAGCTTAATATTTAGCAAACTGCACTCTAAATCGAAAAGAGTTTCCACCGATACGGAATGTTTTTGAATAAGCTATCAAACGATCTCCCACGCCATAGAAGATAAAAGAGAAAAAAAAAGTTTATCTCCACTTTACGTGTAGGGGCGGTACCCCAATTTTTTTTTAATTAAAACAAGATTTTATTCTATCACTTTGTCGGCGCAATATAGATATATATAAAGCTAAGCTAAGCAGTTAAGCAGCAAATAAACAGACAAACATAAGGACGGACCGACATGGATAAACTAAAAGGGTTCCTTGTTTACGATCGAATTCTAAAAATCAGGTTAGTGAGAATTCCTTTTACATGAAGACTAAGTCGATTAGACACGTTCGACTACAAGAAGATGGCTCTGACCACCACAATGAAGACCGGACTACGTATGCGCTTAGATACGGTAGAATTTAGTTTAGAGCGCACGAAATGCCATTTCTAATTGGTCATGGCTTTGTTGCTTATACTTTACATACTCATTTTCTTACAAAGTTCGTCAACTTTGCGAGGACGAGTACCTAGGTCGGTGGGGCATCTGCCCCACCCTGACCCCCTGTTCCGAGCTTCTGGTGGCACAAACTAAATTTGAAAACGAAATTTTAGGTAGATTTAGCCAGAACGCTCGCAGGTTATTTTTGAAATAAGGTGAGTAAATAATAAGCATTTTACATTCCTACTACTTATCTAGTTTATTCTACGTACTTCTAATTCACTTTTTAAAAAATGCTGAGTTTGTTACTGGGTCAAGCAGCTGGATACTATTTAAATATTTGAATAACACCCTTATGTACATTATTCGAATTTTAGTGTTTAAGCTAGTAAATACAACTTATCACTGTAGACATAGTACTACCACGAAAGTATGCAGCTCTTCCTTTAAATTTAGTGGTGGCTAATATGATTACTTTAACTGAACAATTTGTTTATATACATTGCGGAGGACGGATACTCTTCCACGGAAAATAGTTCTGAATGTAAAGCCGTCGTCGTTGCACTTAAACAGGCTTCACTCTCTGCGGTGGGCTGCTTCCCTTCTTCTTCGGGTTTTCCCATAGCCCACTGCACTCTGACAGCTAATTCTGGAAGTGTTCCGGTTTACACAGGCGAGGGTGTGCTACCCCCTCCACCGTGCGGCCGGAGGGCGTTCCTCCTCCCGCAGGAGCTCTGCCATCTTATTATCATTTATTATATAAATAACATTACACTACTACACTATCAATTATTTGCAATATAAAACAATATACAAAAGAATTAAATCAATTCCTATAATTCTAGACCGTGTCCGTGATATAGAACGCCTATAACAGGTTGTCGGTGGACACCGTATGCTATGCTTATCCCGTCCTTCCTTTATTGTTATCTCAACCTTGGTCCTTTATATCCTCCGTTTATGTGGTAGCGAGGTGGCTGTATTCCCTAAATGCCTAATTCATCTAATTTTTGGGTCATACAACCATTCGATTACGGCTGCTACCAACGCCATGGATATATCTGTCCAGCAGGTCACAGGACATGCTGACCGCCTATGGGACCTGCAATGGACCTAATATGTTCCTTCTATCTTTCAGGGATAATGAAAATGCATCACAATAACGAATATTTATTGTCTTTCTGAAATCACTCCTAGGTGTCCGCACCGCCTATCCCCACTCTACTTATCATATTCGATCTCGCTCACACGAGGATTATGCAATACCTTGCACTGTTGCATAATGCGTTTTATATATATGCATTTCCTTCATTGTGTTATATACAATTCGATACGTCAATTAAAAACGATTACAAAATTACTTTAATGCACTATATGGACACAGTCGCCTATAACTCACATATACCTATCTATACAATTGTATATTACCTAAGCCTATATTTACATTTCATATTTGACAACTTTTATATCTATACAATCCAAACACAATAACTTAAACTATTTACAATGTCGTAGTCCGTAACATACATATACATATATACACACGTAACATAAGTCATACGAGGGAGTGATGTATTCTGGTTTTAATGTACGGTCTGTCTGTTCCTTATCAAGGGCCACGAAACTATTTGTCGCACTGTAGGCCGCCATATGTATAATACTCATTTTTCCTCTCAAGATTGTTTGAGAGTTGCAATTCTTGCCACCAACTTCCGCTAGGGATAGTGCATTAAAGACTTTGCACTTCATGCTTGTTTTGAAAATGCTGCCATTCAGGAGAACCGCTAGTCCGGGAGAGATTGACATTGAGCGAGGTCCCGTTGTGCAGCGGAAGCTTATTCCGAGTCTTTCGGTATTGCAATCCATGAAAAGAGCTACCGATCTAACTCTAAATCCTGGGCTTCCCTTCTCTCTGCATTTCAAAATTTCTTCTTTTATGCTGATTGTTGTTGTTATAGCCTGGATTAATTCGGTATGTCCTTCTAGGAGCACTTGTGTCCAGGGTTGGTTTACGTTCTGTATGTTTGATTGTGGATTAATGTGTGTTAATGTGCGTGTCTGAAGACCGCTGTTTCTCTTGGTTGCGATGCGAAAGATGACTTCTGCGTACTCAAGAAACAGTAACCTTTTTGTTGGATTGGCCATGATATGAGGTACTGCTTCCTGGGTCAAATCTTGTTCTATTTTATGTTCAAGTTGAAGGCGAGCTGTAAGGAAACGAGAACACTCCAGTAGTATGTGCCATACGGTTTCTTCGACTTCTGCGCCGCACTCGCAGCCTGGGTTGTCTTTAAGACGAAACCTGTGCAGGTACAATGCTATCCCACCGTGCCCCGTCAGGACTTGCACCTGTGTGGTATAAATCTACTACTCCTCACGGCGCGCAACACTCTTCCGCGCTTGAGAGAAATCGTCTAGTGACTT
The DNA here is from genome assembly GCA_005406025.1 of Eumeta japonica. Taxonomy (NCBI): domain Eukaryota; kingdom Metazoa; phylum Arthropoda; class Insecta; order Lepidoptera; family Psychidae; genus Eumeta; species Eumeta japonica. The sequence goes on along the minus strand of BGZK01002234.1, from coordinate 39,140 downwards.
CCCCGGTGCTTGACGATTGATATCTGTCCTGCCACTTGAGGACAGACTTGCCTTGAACCCTTTTTTTGACATAGAACAGGGGAACCTTGTCGTAGTCTGATGACGTGTCAGAGCGCAGAGCTGCTAATTTATCGAGCTCATCAGCTCTTTCGTTTCCTGCCGTGCTTATGTAAGCCTTAAACCAGAATAATCGAACCTCTCGGTCCTCCCCTCTGATTTCCAAAATATTGTCCCTGATGGATTTAGCTAGCGGATGTTCTGTCTTGCTATCCATTAGCAGTTCTAGGGAGGACTCGAAATCGCTTAACACGCTGACTTTCGGCTCTGTCCTGGCCTTAACCAGTAATATTTCTTTATGCAGCGCATACAGGAAGAGTCTAGTCTAAAGGTGAGATTTATAACTTCCTTGGCTTTCTCCCACCAAGTTAACGCAACGCCCACCTTGCCCTTTATTTTTCTGCCATCGGTGTACATGTGTGGGTCAGCAATCTTTTGGATAATTTCCAGATATGCGTCTTCTAAATGCTCTTATGTCACTCTTTGCAGTATAGAAGGATGAGGTTGCTCCAGTTAACTCATCTTCCTTTCGAGTTCTCGTCCCGACGGGAGGTAGTCGTTGGAGAGGTTCCTTTTGTGTTTGTATAGAGAGTTTTACCAGGAGTTTTTCGACTATCTTACCAAGGACCGATAAAAGACCTATTGGCCCATAGGATTGTGAGTAGGTGTAGTCTTCTTTTCCCGGTTTTCGGATCACTATAGAATCGGCTACCTTCCACAGGTGGGGGAGGTGTCCTAACGACAGACATTTATTTGCTATCGCCAGAAAAATCCTCTCTGCTCTGTGGATGGCCGCTCTACAAATGTCGGCTGTTCATCCGTCCGGTCCGAAAGCCTTTTTTGGATTTAGTGCTTTCAGTTCCAACTGAAGTTCTTCGGAAATGAAGAGCGGATCATCCCTGGCTAGACCCAATTCTTCAATCCCATAATTTGGTCTTATTTGACTTAAATGATTCGATGTCATGGTAATGTCTGGGTAGAACGTTTGCGCAAGGAGTTCGGCCAACTGAGATGGGGTGAGTGTTTCCCCGTTTTCATTCCTCAGTAGTACCTCTTAGTTTTTCCTCGCCGTTTTCCCTATTACCCAATAAATGTTCTCCCACATAGTCTCCCTCTCCTGTGCTGCACAAAATTCCTTCCAACTTTTCGTTTGTGCCTCTTCGGCTTTCTGCTGGTATTCCTTTTTTGTCTGGAGGTATTCGCCAATCACGTATTGCCTTCTGATTGGTGCAGCATTTTTATACAGTGCTTTCTCTTTAGGAGTTCCTCCTTGAAGACTTTTAAGTCTTCTGTCCACCAAGGTGGTATGAGTTCGCCCTTTTTTACGCCCACATCAGGTATCGTGTATGTGCATGCCTCGTGAATGGCATCGGTATGGGCTTATAAGATGGTCTCCAGTTCCGCTCCATCAATTATGTTTTCGATCATTCTTAGCGTCATTGCCTTCCGTAAGAGTGCACTTTCGAAGTGCGAATAGAACTCCGACCACTTCGACTTCCTCGTGATGTATCTCTGCGTGGAGATTGACCTCAGTGGTTCCAATGACCCCTCAATTCGGATTTTAAAGGTAATGGCGTTGTGGTCGGAAGTAGTAACAGCTCTGTCCACTCTCCAGTCCTCTACTCTTCCCAATAAAGGCTAGCTGCAAACCGTTACGTCAACAATACTAGTACAGATCGCGCCCCCTTTCGAGTTTCTAAGGTCGGCGCATTACTAGTGTTAAAGACTTAGAAGTCCATCTCGTTTAAAAAGGCGCTATATGTCGTTCCTCTAGGTTCCTCCGCTTTACTTCCCCACTAGAGGCTCCAAGCGAAATACGACTCACTTACTTATCACCATGAATTGGGTACGAAACTTTTCTTTGAAACTAATTATGACTACGAAATCTGATAACAAAATTGCTTAGTAAAAATTATAGAACACGAAAATTGTACGAAAATTGAAAGTATGGGGCACGAAATCACGACTGGAGTCAAAACCGAAAGTCGGACCGGGAGTAGGGCGAGAGCGCGACCGGAAAACGAACCAGGGAATACTCTACGTCTAGCGGAGCGGAAAGCTATTTTGTATATCAGACATATTTTAATATTATATTAATATATATATATATATTACGCATTTATATATGTTATTGTTCGAAATTAACAAGAACAACTTTTCCCGTGTGAAGTTATTATATTCCCAAGCAAACTCAAAAGACGCCGACCAAAGCTTGGTCACCTGACTACTTAAACTTTTGCGTAAACTTATAACCGATTGCACTGACGATGTAGTAGGCGTCTATTAGCTAGGTGAGTCCTATTACTGAAGATAATTTAGTTAGCACTTAAGTCGCTAAAACAAGCAAATCCTTATTTACAATTTGCCTTGTTAAATTAATTTTGTCTATAATTTTATTAATATAATTTGTAGTTTTAATGTAAATATAACCATGAATTGGCATTTTAATTGATTGAATATTTTATGGTTGTACATTTGTTTAATAAAATTTTATATTTTCTTTTAAAATATTATTAAATAAGTAATAACTTATTTAATAATATTAAAAAAAAAAAATAGCATTAACCGCAGTCTTCTTACCAAAATCTATCAATTTTTATTAATCGGTGGTATATTACAATTTCTGGAAATAAAAAGAACAAAAAATATTGCATTTATGAAATCATACATAGTATTGTGATAAGCACCTATTTAATATATAGATCGTAAATATATTTTTCCCAAAGGTACCTATCATTATAATAATCAATTTTTTTTTATTTCTTTAAAACTATTTTTTTAATATACGGTATATCTCTTTACAAAACCCCAAGTGTGGTAATTATTAAAATAAGTTAGGCCATTATCATATTATACTCATTCAATCGGAAACACACTTCAAACTTTCAGCATTATTTAAAAAATAAAAAAAAAACTTGGCAACAAAAAGCGCATTTTATAACACTCAAAACGAAACTAAATTACTTTTTCATTTAGAGGCCGACAATCGGAAATTTGTAAATAAGATGTGCTCGACGAAGTTAGGCCACGCCCATGCTCAATGCAATGAATTTTCAGCTACAGTTATCACCTAAGAAGACGTCTAAATATTTGGGCGAGTTAGCTTAATATAATTGTAGGCGACATTCTTTAGGTGAATATCGCCCTTAAATCATTCTTACATGCCATTATCGTGTGTCGCACTGTCACATCCCCTTCCATGCAGACCGGTGACGCGGCTAGGTCGGGGTACATAACTAACTAACTCTCTTTTTGAGTTGCGCTATAGAATATTTGCAGTAAATAATTATTCCAACTCGACGTATCTATTCTTTCGACGGTCACTGAGTACTAATTCCGCACCGACATTGACGACGGCCAGTCAGAGGTCGGGCCGCGGGGGCGAGCGACGCTTCGGACCTCTTGTTTTGCAACGATGTATTATAAACACGATAGGTAATAAATATTAATGGAAAATCTAATAAATCCTCATAGTTCGTAAACCGGTCACGGAACGGGCATCCGTCGTCTGAAACCCTTCTCGATATCTCGCAGGACGCGTGGGCGGCGCGCGCGGCCCTCGCTGGCCCTCGCTGTCAGTCGGCGTACCGCAGTCGAAGCGGCCTTCCCGGCGATCGCCTTGCAACACGAACGACCTCGCACACGACCGACTCGTACTGGGTTCGGAGCGCGTCTCCGAACCTCTCCCCACTGAAATCGCTGCTAATCTATAATGTACCCATTTTCGAAGTCTAACGCTAGAAACTAATGGTTTTCTTTTAGATGATTAACCAAAAGATTTTTAAGAAATTCCACGAACTAGTTACTTAAGACATGCCTAAGAAATTAGGTTGTTTATTTTTACTCAAAAAATCGTAACACAAAATTGTAGTATTGTATCTTCTTTATAATACCTCGCTACGAATGGGTTTATGTCCTAACAGTCAAGGAAATCGCGAAGTTCGAACCGATAAGTTACCGGTTTGAATCTTCTCCGTGCGCAAATTGATCTATGAGTTTTTAAGTTAATTAAAGGGAATCCGCTACACGTATCCATGAGATGCTGAGCGGCAACACGACTGCGCGGACGACGCTCGCCAGCAGCCCCCACCCTCGAACTAAGGTCAGAAAACAGTAGGAGGAAATGCTCCCACACTAACAACTTTAAAGTTTTACACATTTTTTATGTTAATTAAAAAAACTGTTTTTTTTCCATTATGAGGGATTACTGGAGAATCTTTACAATCTATTTCGATGCTCATGTCTTTAGCTAACTAACAAGCACTAACACTAACTTTCACATAACAATCATTATGGAAAAATGCAATATTCAGTTTCAAGGTTTTGTTATCAAAACTCAGCTTAGGTAAAGTTTGAAGTTGGTACTAATGCTGATTAAATAGGACCCTGCCAGAAGTCGACCCCGGTCACAATATCAAGTCGATGTGATTATCATTTTACACTAGCATGAGGCATATATCCATATTAATATATAAAACTAAATAGTCTGTTTGTTTACTTGAACGCGTTGATATCTGAACTTACGAGTTACATTAAGTAAATGTTTTGTATTCCATAACCTACTTATTAAATAAGATCATCAGCTCTCGAATAATACGCTAAGGCCTGTAAGGGCCGATCTATGGTATTTTTTATCGAGGAAGTCAACGAAATTGCCTCTTCGACGGACATCTTTGCGTGCACTCCTTTCGTATAGATATAAAATAATGTATAAAGTATGTGGGTCTTATACAGTTCTATGTAAAAGTCTACAATGTAACCAGTAAGAGTCAATTTTATGTAACAAGATCTAGGTATTCTTTTTATTAGGTATTGTTCAAGTTGATGGTGTTTGATCTGATAGATGATGTATTTCATATGTCATTAATAAATTCTTTTCGACATCACCACCCATTCCAAATGAGAAAAATGAGCAAGAAAGTCAAGGCTTGCTCTTTTTATTCATCAATACAAAGTATTTAGTAATTAATAATTAGGTCGACATTTAAAAATAATTTGAAATAACCTGATATCCGAGCAGTTCAATCCCAGGGCCTTTTTTCATTAAAATATTCCGACACGGTATAATAGCCCTTGCCATATAACTTTCTTTTAACGAAACGTTTAAACTCAGCAAATGGCAAATTTTGAATTTCAACCTTAAACGCTTTATTAACTTTACTTACACGGGTCTTATGAGCAACAAGATCGTCCTTATGGCTAGTGTTAATGGATAATGATGTTAATAGATGTCGCTCCTTTTTTGGAACGATTTTATGTCTTTTGACATATACCAGGCTTCCGTATTTGTATTGTGATGCTAAAATTAGGATATTAATTTCCTTAAATTTTTCTCTGAGAGATGCCGTTGGTCTCAAATCATACACAATACAAATAGCATGCTTCTGCAGCACGAAAATTGTGTTAATTTCGGCTGTGTGACCCCATAACAAATTCCATAGGTCATAAGTCTATGAAAAAACTGATACAAACTAGTCTCGCGGCGTGTTCGTCTTTAAGTTACCGAGTCCTTTTCACTACATATGCTGCAGAACCAAGTCTTTTCGTTAATCTCGTAATACGAAAATTCCAAAGTAACTTAGTATCTAAAGTAAGATCAAGAAATAGGGTCATAACTACAATATCTAGAACCTCGTTCTTGACCGTTACATTTGTGTGGATCAATTTAAAATTAGATAAGGAAAATTTTACACGTTTTGTTTTCCTTTCATTGAGCAGAAGATTATTAATACTAAATCAATTAACGATTTCAAAGATGATACTGTTTACTTCGTCAAAAGCTGGTTCATGCCTATCAATCTTAAAAAGTAAGAACGTATTATCAGCAAACAATACAATCCCATGACAATTCTTAACAAGATGTCGTAGATCATTTATGTACACTAGGAATAAAAATGGTCCAAGAGCTGAACCCTGTGGCACGTCCATATTGACTGCAGATCCCGACGACCTCTCACCATTAATGTCAACCCTTTGAATTCTATCACTTAGATAAGACTTTAAAAGTCCCAGGGATCGACCCGTGACGCCATAATGCTGTAGTTTCCAGATCAATGTGATCAATGTGTTCCTGATTTGTGATGAACGCAGTCAAATGGCTTCTACACAAATCACAGAAATTCTATGATAAATCACAGAAAACACCAATCATGTTCCGTGAATCCTCTCAGGCATCAAAAATCTGCTGAATAAACTCGACACAGGCTTTAATTGTTGAAGTATACTTTTAAACAATAATTAGGTTCTCGAGTTAATTTGAACGGTTCATACTACAGAACATTAAGAAGTACTAACATGTAATGTCGATAAAATCTTTTAATGAAAGTAAGTGACTTCTAAACAGTGCGATTTTAGAAGCCCACCAACGCCCTCCGCGTGCATTCGCCCGGCGACGGGCTGTCCCTGACGTTTGTCTCTATGTAATTGTTCTGCTTGTCTTCGAACACATTCTAAGGATAGACAACAAATTGTCTTACTAAACTTGACTCTGTTCGAGCGTTAGAATAATTTGTCTCGTCCTCTTCTTCTCCGCGCCGCGTCTGCCGGCTTCGACGACTATACTCCGCTGACTATAGCAGTCTTTCTTATTCACATGTTACGCTGCGTCAAATTAAATTTATGACTGTAGATTTTTGTTAAAATGGTCTGTAAGCCATGCTGATATATTTCACATTTACAAATACCAAGTCATATCCTGTAAGTCGTTCAAACATAGTCCAGAATAAACCGGCGATTACAAAGTACCTAATCGTTGACAACACTATATTCTTTAAGAACTTCATAACAGGAGCTTTTTCCTTCATTAAATTCTAAGTTGAATAATCAAACAACCAGGCACACATTTATAGTTCCGGGCTTTTCTGTAAGTCCAACAAAGACACCAACTCCATACTAAACGCCAAATAACAGAGTTCAAAGATTTTGCCACCTTCGAGTTACGGAAAACTCGAGTAATGTTTTCATCACAGAATACCCACGTAATTTTCATCGATAATTTTCATCACGGTCGACTGCAAAAAATTATAAATAAATCATATAACTTACAAGGCAACGGATTAGCATCAATAAAAATAAACTTTATATTATAAAAATCTGCCGGTAGTCTCGATTCCAGTGTCGCTCGCGATATCTGCCGTAAATATATTAGTTACATATTGCTTTGTATATAGTTTACCATGACGTTGTAATTTCTTTTATAATTGCAACTTACAACGCTTATTGAACATAAATTTTGTGGAAAATATGACAATCGCAAAACTTGTTTTCAAAATATTATATTTTAAATTTTCTTACATTTTATTTTAAATTTTTAGCGACTCCTTTACCATCAATTTTCATCCAATTGTAGTTTAGTTTCGAAAATGTACCTGATAAATTCACAGATAACTTCTGCTTTACGTTATAGGTGTCATAAGATTATCGTATGAAAGTGATACTCTCTTTACGCTTTTTGAAATACACTTTACAAGTACGACAAACGCCCTCTCAATAATGAAGTCCTATTGCAGTTTTTGAGTTGAGAATTACATCTGTATTGTTCCTAAGCATGCAAAGTTGCAAAGGTTTCGCCTAAAACTGTAAAAATTATGATACTGTGACAACCAGGTGAGGTGGACGAAGGGGTCAGTTTTATAAGAATTCCTTGTTGAACTACGGTATGAAAATATCGAACAAATTCAAAAATTTTACTCTCGCGAAATGGTATGAGTGAGTGTTCGTTATAGAATCTTACTGTTCGCTAAATGACATACCATTCTTGTACTTCGGTCTCCTTCCGCGGCGCTTCATTCGCGTCATCGACGCCGTGCGGTCATGAGGCCGTCAATTCATTCATGTGTAACCTGTGTGTATAACATGACACGGCAGTAATGGGGCCTTGTGTACAGCTGCGGCTACGACTACCTGGAGGTGCTGGAGGGCGCGCCCGGCGACGACGACTGGCCCGAGCCGCAGCCCGGCCTGCACGACGAGGTAGGTGACGCCGCACCGCACGCGCACGCTCGCCTGACACAATTTTATTTATTTACAGATGTTTTCGATTTAAAGCGAAACCTTTTCCCTTTTTTAAAACAACGACGAAAACCTGAAATCACTCTCTGACCGACGGGCGGCGTCGAGGCGGGGTTATAGAGATTTATTCCGTACGATTTAACGAATGTTTGGCCCGACCTGTCCTTAAGCGCCACCTCTGCATTAATGATCCTCAGTTCTTGACGTGTCCCTGTAAGTCCTCTGAATACCACAAACTACATGATGACACATATATCCTGAACTGAAAAAATGTTTATTTGTTATAAAGTATTTCCACTCTTTGATCAATTTAATTAGAGTAATTCTTACAATATTTAAATCTATACTACTGTATAAATCTGTAGCGTGTGTGTACATTCAACATTTCTATAACATTTCGTGATAGGTATTCGGTTGAAACTGGTAGTATTGGGGTTTATTAACGATAAACTAATTAACATCATTTCTACCAGTTTTACAATTTGTATCTGGCTGTTTCTCTGTAAATCTGTCCTTTCATAACTCAAGAACGGTTTGATCGATCGTGGTAAAAATTAATGTGGTGTAAAAAACATATAATTGCGCACATGACAGGCTACTGTCTATCTGTCTGTTTGTATCTCTTTTTATAATTTAAAAACACTTTGATCTATTATGATGGAAATTGTTATACAGTAACAACATACGATTGCGCAAATGATAAGCTACTGTCTGTACATATGTTATTTATAATTTAAGAACTGTAATAGTGCTGCGTGCGTGCGTGCGTGCTTGTGCGTAATTACGTTTTTTATCGGAGTTAAAGGGTTTTGAATTTTATATAAAATTTTATGAAGAAAGATACGAATTTGAAAAGTGGTGAAATGCGTCTTTCACAAATAGGCTGGGAAAGCGGGGTTGTGCAATGTACAAAAATTAGAGTGTATTTTGTTGTTTTCTTTTTTGCACGCTTAAACAATTCACACTGACTATGAGACTGGTGACATGTTGTTCTCGCAAACGAGGAGATTTTCCGAAAAGGAAACTATCATTCATATCTGACGTTGTCTGCGTATTGTTACTATTCAATCTAGCTACTAAACCGATGCTAAGAGTTACTTCATCAATAAGAAAGTACTTGAGTAAAACAGACTATTAACATTTCCCTTTGGTTTCTTTTGCATATTTGTCTGATTATAAGTTCTCAAAATTCTTTCACTAATAAAAAGCGACACTATCCGTAAGTAATATAACATAAATTTTATTTGATACTAGAATTTGCCCAGGCTTTATCCAAATGGAACTGTGATCGGCGACGGAATCGAAATCGCATACGGGGACGAGAAGCAGAATCGAAAGTCGAGACTGGGGTTTGAAATCGAGAGTGGGACCAATCCGTGATCGACCGTCGGACCGAAATTAAAATCAAGATTGTGACCGACATCGGAAGAACAGGAAATCCAAAGTGAAAGCGAAATTAGAATCGAAGACAGGATCAGAATCGGAACCTACTTGAATCGAAGTCTGATCCGGAATCGAGGATGATACAAATTTGTGTCAAGAACAGGATGGACCGGAATCGAAAACGTGATAGCCATCAGGATCATGATGAGTTATCGTAATCAGTCGATGCATAAGTTCAAGGAATTCATTGTCTCCGCGGGCGGAGGCTACTTGTATAAGAACAGTGACTATTATCAGTATAGTTTTGGTACTCAGATCAGTAAATTATGTCGACAACCACAAAGCTTGGCGCTGTACCAAAGTTAGCTTCGTCAAAAGCCATCTTTAATGCTAAGTAATCTCACAAATCTACAATTCGATGTTGAATAAACTGATTCTGATTTATTTGAATTATATGCATTACTATAGCTAATTTAATTTTCTTCTATAGTCTGATCCTTACATACATTATTAACAAAAGTGAAGGCAACTTTATTCCTTACGATCTAAAACTTGTTAATGTAAATGTGAAAAAAAAATCCAACACCTCTCACGGGAGAGAATAGGTCTAAGTCGATTTTCTCAGATAGATGATGAAATGACCTCCCCATAAATCAAGCGCTTTGCGAGGACTTCATATTACGAGTTCATCACGTCCTCGAAATAATGGCGTTGCTCGAATAAAGTGGAACCACACTGTCCAAAATAAGAATTCCGATCACGTTACTATTATTCTAATCTCTTACCCTTAAAGCTTATTTTGTTACTAAATATTAAACCTTCCTGAAGTGAAATTTGAAGTTTTTTTCTCATTTAACTCAGCCAATACTTTAGATTATTATTCTGACAAATTATAAAACAAATCATTTTGTTGACTGGGTCGCGTTCAGGTCTCGGAAGAGACGGAGACCCTGATGGCAGAGTCGGATTCTGTGTCGGCGGGCTGGGTGCGAGAGGCGCGGGCGGGCGGACGGCGCTCGCGCCGCTTGTGCGGCGATTGGAGCGGCAAGCTAAAGCTGCTGCGATACACGACGCGCGCACAACACCTGCGCCTGCGTTTCGTGTCCGACCACTCTGCGCATGCGGCCGGATTCAAGGTCAAAATCAGCGTGGCCGACTGTAAGTCATAAATCTCCTCGTACCGTATTTATAGTATGCGACACAACTTCTAATCTGGCAAAATTTTTCAAATCGATGGTTAACTGACTATCCAAGATTTTAAATTCTGTCTGTCACGCAATAAAAAAAGCAAAAGAATTGTATACAGCGGAGTTGTCGACCATGCCTACACTTTTTCGCGTAATGCTTCTGATGAAAAGATACCGTGGAAGAGTATCGAGACACAAATTATTACAAAACAGATCGTTATTTTGTTTTCAAACTGAAGCTGCGGTTTAAGTCCCAAAATAAAAATGCATGCTTGATATCTGCCGGAAGTTACAATTTAATTACAAAAATCAATACGTCTAAAAAAATTATAATATCAAGGAGAAAAAAAAAGAAAGTGTTCTACGCGCTGACAACACTTAGTGTCTAATAAAGGTTTCTTGAGATGGATCAGCATGACGGAATGCAAACATTAAAAAGGTTTTTTTTATGAACTTTTCAATGTCTATTTTTAATATCGAAAAAAGTTATTCGGCTGCCTCGAATGATAAAATATTTACTTTTAAATTTTTTTGGTTACATTTTAAAAATATGTATCAATGGTAGACAAATTTTTGACTTTTTTTAGTAATTTTAGTGGAAAATTAGCTAATAAAATAAGTAACAGTGCAATTGATATTGACAAACTGTAAAGCAAAATTGTAATACTATCTTTTTTTTACCTACTGACTGTTCTAAAATTGAAAATATTATATTGCAAATGAAGATAAAGCTGGTGGTGGCCGTATCAATAGTAAAACTCTTAAGAGGTATTGTATTCCACTGGAGTACAAATTTAGTAAATATATTAGTAAAGCAACATGTCCGACCCTTGAAAAAAAGCGGATATAATCCTTATTCTTAAATATAGAAACAAACAGCTAACGACTAACTATAGGCCCATTTCCTTTATTTTCAATTTAGCTAGTTTTTGAAAAAAATATATACAATCGATTGTATGATTTTTGTACTAGAAATAACTTCTTCTCTGAAACATAATTTGACTTTATGAAGAATAGGGGCATTGAAGATGCTCTTGCTGTTATTTCAAATTTTATCTATAATAATATTGATAGAATTTACCAACAATACTAGTATTTTTAGACCTTGCTAAAACTTTTGACACTTTCAATCATAAAATATTGTTAGATAAATTATTGAGATGTGAAACTAGAGACCTTCTTCATCCATTATTCAAAAATTACTTAACTAGTGGAAAACAATGCGTTATAATAAACAATTGTAAAATTTAATTAAATTATATAAAGGCTGGGGTTCCTCAAGGAACTACACTTGCTCCGCTTTTATTTATTTTGTATATTGATGACATCTTTAATGTATTATCTGAAAATATACTTCTTTCATATGCTGATGACGGCCGTGTTATTTTGTGGGGAAGACTGGGGTAAACTTACTAATCCTTTAAATCAGTGATTAGGAAGGTTAGATGTCTGGTTAAGAGATAATCAGCTGTCTCTTAATATTGATAACTCTAGTGTCATTACCATTGGTACTTATGTTGATAGTGTTCCAATTAATTTATGTCTATTTATTAATTATAAAAAAATGATAATAGTTGATAACTGGAAATATCTTGAGATTATTTTTCTATTATCATATGAGACGGAATAAATAACTATTAGAATATATGAAAACAATAAAACGTTTTACATTTTTGTTTTCTAAATTAATCAACTGGATTCAACTTCAGATTTGTAAACAACTTAGCATGGTCTATTTGAAAGCATAATAAAATATGAAATTATTTCATATTTTATTATATGAAACCTTTAACTTCCATTCAAAATAAATCAATTATTAAAATAAATATATACAATGAGTTGGTGGTATTTTTGAAAATAATATAGGCATTGCTGGTACCTTAATATATTATTATAGTGATTGCAAACTATTATATTGTGGAAGACAATTTAATATTCAATCTAGACAAATAATTATACCAAAAATTAATAAAACCATTACTACTAAAAATGCTTATTTTGTAACAATTAAATACTACAATAAATCATCTATTATTATGAAAACACTTTATTGCGGAAAAGGACACTGGGTTGCTTTCAGTGAAACAATTAGTAACACTATGAATTGCGTGATGTGTTTTTAATAAATTTGTTCCTATATTAATATATAAGAACAAGATAATTCTTGTGAACAATGGGCTCACAAAATCCGCCAATCGAATATCCAGAATTTTATTCAATCGAATCGATTAAAGAATGATTAGTACCCTAACCGTTTAATAATTGTTTTTAATTGTTTCGATTCCACTCTTTGTTTCCGCGCCGGCGGCCGACACCGGGCGCATCGCAGAACGCTTTTTTTTTTTGGTTCGAGGAAGTGGAAATCTTCATTGCGCGCGTCGTGTTTTAAATATCCCCGCCAGCGTTTTGTTTCATCAGACGGCCGGCGAACGCCACGGCGGGCGGTCGCACTCTGGCATCAAAGCGGCGCGCGAATAATGCTGTGGCGAAGCGATGACGTGTGCAATGCAGCGTCCGATCTGTAGGTCGCGACTTCTGCGGACGTTCCGTAGTCCTTACAAGCTTTTATTTAGTTTCACTGTCCCGTTTTCTGTCTGTCGGTCTGTAATCAAATCTTGCAAGTTAAATTTGATCCATTTTCCGGTTTCCGATTGAGCTGAAATTTTGCATGCATGTATAAATCAAATGACAATGCAATATTATTAGAACATAGAGCTGATTTGATGATGAAGCTGGAAGGTGGCCATAGGAACTCCATAATTAAACGACGAAATCCCATCGAGTTTGAACTCATTTGATTCGTCTTGACGAGTACTTTGATACTTAATTGTAACCAGGGTCTGATGATGGAGCTGTAAGGTGGCCATAGGAACTCTGTAATTAAATGACGCAAACCCATCGAGTTTGGGCTCGTTTGATTCGTCTTGACGAGTATCTTGGTTGGCGTGATTATGCAACTCCAACAGATTTGGGAAATAAATTTAAAAAAAAAAACCTTTTTTAAAAACAAGCTTTTATTATTTGTTAATAAAATATACTAAAAAGTTGAAATTAAATTAACTCTAATAAGAAATATAACACTATAAATTCATTGTATCCTTTAACGATAATTAAGCTTCTTCGTCTACGACAAAATAATTCCATATCGTACATAATTATATATTTTTAACACTAAAACTTTACATCTTAATTATTAAATCTTCCCGTTTTTATCACAGTCCCTATTTTATAAATAAAAGCGTGTTACATTTGATGGTGTAATTAAGAACATTTAGCACCTTCTTTTTCCTCTTGCTACCAAAATGTAACACGCTTTTATCGTTAAAGGTTACAATGAACTTATAAAGTATTATATTTCTTATTACAGTTAATTTCATTTCAACTTTTTAGTTCATTTTATTAACAAATAATAAAAGCTTGTTTTTAAAAAAGGTTTCTTTTCTTTAATTTTTTTTCAGAACTGTCTTTACGTTTCTGCACGTACATTATAGCTCGTCACACACTTGAATATACAAAGAAGATTTTAAGGAAAAATTTTGTAATTGGATTAGAAGCATTGAATTTTAGTCTGTCTTCGTCACTTTCCAAGCTTTGAAAGTTTGTTGTAATAAATTTAGCTTTGTAGCTTATATGGTTAACCCGATGTTTATAATGAGATAGTATATATTTTAGCTATTGTGTCTCCTGGTTTCTATACACAGGCGCTATGCGCTTCTATCGAATGTATATCCAGAAGTCAGTATATAAAAAAACATTTCTAGTGTGATTTATTTACGTGAAGAATTAATACATGCGTACTAAATCCATAGCACTTTTAACACGGTGTCCGAGCTTGTATTACTTCAATATGTAATGTGCAAACAGGGTCTTGGCTCGCACTTAGCTCCGTAAGACCTTCTCCGACGCAGACAGCGCGGCGGTAGGGCTTCCGCGGCGCCCCGCAACCCAAGAGTGTAGGGCTAAAGGTTTCGCGGTACTTCAGCCGCAAAATGAGTGGAGTGGCGGAAACCTCCACGTACAAATGGAATCGCATTTTATGACGAGCGAATCTGTTTTATTCTACCTTATATTACCTCACAGTTTAAATACAGACGAGGCATTTTGACACAACATCGTGTCTCGTTCGCGTTTCCCTCGGTCTTACTTCGTTTAAACTTTCAACCTTATGTCATTAAAATAGACCATCATATTCCGTGCGGTATATCGATCTGGATACTAATGAGCAAAAGATATCCAAAACCGGTCATACGAACCCAAACGTATCGAGCGGAGCGGAGTCGCATAGCAACAGCCGGGTGTACCCGGCGAGGACCGAGTCACCGGCGCGTACGATGCGTATTACCACTTAACCGGTCGCAGCGACCTCTTTAAAACGTCAAACGTAAAACGTTCTCACGGCAATGAAATCGTCATAAGAACGCAACTCGGAGCTCGTACGACGAACACTTTACATCAGATGGTATCAATTTGGCCGACTGCTACGCGCGACGCTCAGTAGTATCGACTGTCAAACGTCGTCGGTTTCCAACAATGAAGGCTTCATTTCGGTCTGTAAAAGTCCATTACGAAACTCACGAGATTAGGAGGCGCGCGCGGGCCGGGCGGGGCGGCCGCCTCTGACAATCGATGCCACTAAAAGTTGGGCGGCGGGCGGCCGCGGCCGCGGGGACGTGCTTCGTCATGGACTCGTAGGCTTACGCGTCAAAACTAAGTGACAATATAAGTACTATATAAATGTTACAAATCCCTTAACACGTTATTTTAACGTTTCCTTCACGACCTAAGGTCTTAATCCTCTTATCGGATTTGTATCGCTCCATTTTCGAGGCGTACATTCTCATAATACTTAATTTGAGCGTAGAGCGACGCTAACGAGAGTCGTCACCGATTCGGTGAAAACGCGCAGAAGCGACGACTCGACGTGCTTCTCGATGCACGAAGTGAACGGTTTAATGCGACTGAAAAATTCGTCAGACGACTCGTCCGAGGTTAGGACCACGAGCAGGAGGCCGCGGCCTTCGGCTCCGCGCGCCCAACTCGCTGCGTAATCATCGCTCTTTCGGTTTCACATTTTGATTTTTTTTGCGTTTCCTTTTGAAAAAATGATCAAATTTTATACTTACGCCAGCGACTTCAAATCATAGCTTCACGCCTAATAATTTGCATTCTTTTAGAAAAATTGTTAAAACCGTTCAGATACCAGCCGTACCCTGCGTAGAAGTTCAATGGCGGCTTTTCAAATTTCAAACACTTGAATACTTCATTATGTTTTTCCCGAAATTATCACGTTTACAAATCGCTTTTAACCGTAAGACTAATTGGCAAAAATCAGAAAACAGCTGTACCCATATTAAATACATACATACAATCATAATAAAATATGAAGCCGTTAAAGAAAACGATTCATTAAGAAGTTGAGCTGAACACTATAGGTATTTGTCCTCTAAATATTCTCAAATTTTTTAGTATACTTTTTTACCATGTTTTAGTTTAATAATTATATTAGTTCTTATAAAGAGACTTTATTGAACATACATACTAACGTAAGCCTCATACACGAGTACGTGAATTTATGTACTCGGCTGCCCGAAATGAGTTGAAATTTTAATCTATAGTGTTGAAAAACATATCGCTTACTAATTTTCTTGAGTGTTTGTAAGTTCATTCGTAAACATATGAGATGAGTAACAACAGCAGCAGTCGCTGTAGCGACAGCCGCGCGTGCGCCGCGCGTCACTACCGCAGACGACGTGGCCGGCTGGTTCCCGTTTGGCTAAAGCAGGAGGGAGCAGAGCGCGAGCGCAGACGGTCGCTTTACTCATAACTCGTCTAAAATATAGGAAATACGTATTACGCACTTTTTTAGACACTTTTTTTGCAAATTTTGAAATGGCGATCACATCTTGTTCCAGTACTTTTTATTATAAACTACATAATTGCACTAGCTAATCGCTAAGAACTAACATAAAATAAAGATTTTTTGTTCCAGTACTTTTATTATAAACTTGGGTATTTGACAATTTTTTAAAAAGTATTTTATTGTATTCTTAGGACACCAAAGATACG
Organism: Eumeta japonica; assembly: GCA_005406025.1. Lineage (NCBI taxonomy): Eukaryota > Metazoa > Arthropoda > Insecta > Lepidoptera > Psychidae > Eumeta > Eumeta japonica. The sequence goes on along the minus strand of BGZK01002234.1, from coordinate 22,437 downwards.
TTTGATAATTGTCTATTTCGTTTTCAAAGTTAATTTATAACAAAAACAGTCATTTTAAATAATATGATTCAAAATTCCCGTCAAAAAAGCGTTCACGTCAAGAAACGTGACAAATTAGGCCGTGACGTCACGATTCAATAAACAGTGAGTGAAGAGAATGATCCGTGAGTGTGAAAACTGTTTTTCTTGAAATCTCGAAGAAATGGCTTCGTCATCGTACAAAGTTTGCACAGTTCCTTGTTGTACAAGTACAACAATAAAAAATCCCAATAAATTATTTATTCATGTGCCACAATCGGGGCCACTTCGTAAAAAGTGGCTGCAATTAGCACGACGCGATCCGTCCACTGTATCACCTAAATCTTCAATTTATTTTTGCGAGGACCATTTTGATGTATTATTCATTTATTTAGTCGTCAAATACTAGTATTATAGTGATAAATACTAAATAACTTTAAAATAAAATTACTTGTGAGGTTAGTATTTTCCATATAAATAATACTTGTTTGTTTTATTACAGCTGCCAAATGACATGGAAAATTACATGGAGTACCATATTAAGGGCTCTGTCTCAGCAATAAGACATTGGCATTTTTTGGCATTCTAAAACTACGTCAGTTAATTATAAATTATTACCTACCGCATTAAAACCCGAAATACATTTTTGACATACATAACCTACAAAGTAAATAATGACAAAAAATATCAAAATGTTAAGGCTAAGAACATCGATTGAATTAGAACATTATGAATATATATATTGGATAGATTCCGTTTTTTGTACTTACACTGAAGTTTTCACGTTTCTAAATTCTGCAGAACAGAAGTCCGGGTTTGATGCAAAGAAATTTGCAATCATAAACGAATCAACTTTTGGCAGATTAGCACTATCAGCTTTTATAAAGTCTTTCTCCACTTTCACTTTGACTGAATAACTAATAAAATCAACACAAAATTATTATTAAAATAACACCACCGTACAAAAGTAACAGTGCAATTTGTTTGTTTATTGAATCGTGACGTCACGCGTTCTGATTGGCTAGTGAGCCGTTTAAGTTTTGTTATTCCACTGATGTAAAATTTCTTATTTATTTTTAAGAAATAAAAATATTTATAGTGTTTAATTTGTAAATTCACATAGATATTCTGAATCAGCATCTTAAAATCTACATAATTCAATTATTTTCTTATTTAATTGTTAACCATGTCAAATACCGAATTGCACTAGCTAATAGCTAATCGCTAACAACTAACGTAAAATAAAGATTTTTTGTCAATAACGATAACTCGTACTGCTAATTAATAAAATAGGGGTCGTTAGATAAAATTTTATATAACTCAAAAACAAAAGACGTCATGAAAACGAAATAAATGCACCATTATAGAAAAATTTTGTGTTTGATTTTGTAGCAGACATCCCAACCCAACTAAAAATCAATAAATCATTTTGGATTTCAGTAACATAGAGTTCGGAACTTGATCGAAATAGATATTGCTTGATACAAAAAAAAATGAATAAATTCATTCTATATCTACCCTGGCAAAGCCGCGCATGCCGCTTGTTACTGACGACATCATATAATAAACGTATCAGGCGTTCACGTCGAAGTTGCCGTTTTCGAATATTGACCGCTCGGGATTAAATTCATTCTATATCTATCCTGCCAAAGCCGCGCATGCCGCTTGTTACTGACGACATCATATAATAAACGTATCAGGCGTTCACGTCGAAGTTGCCGTTTTCGAATATTGACCGCTCGGGATTAAATTCATTCTATATCTATCCTGCCAAAGCCGCGCATGCCGCTTGTTACTGACGACATCATATAATAAACGTATCAGGCGTTCACGTCGAAGTTGCCGTTTTCGAATATTGACCGCTCGGGATTAAATTCATTCTATATCTATCCTGCCAAAGCCGCGCATGCCGCTTGTTACTGACGACATCATATAATAAACGTATCAGGCGTTCACGTCGAAGTTGCCGTTTTCGAATATTGACCGCTCGGGATTAAATTCATTCTATATCTATCCTGCCAAAGCCGCGCATGCCGCTTGTTACTGACGACATCATATAATAAACGTATCAGGCGTTCACGTCGAAGTTGCCGTTTTCGAATATTGACCGCTCGGGATTAAATTCATTCTATATCTATCCTGCCAAAGCCGCGCATGCCGCTTGTTACTGACGACATCATATAATAAACGTATCAGGCGTTCACCGAAGTTGCCGTTTTCGAATATTGACCGCTCGGGATTAAATTCATTCTATATCTATCCTGCCAAAGCCGCGCATGCCGCTTGTTACTGACGACATCATATAATAAACGTATCAGGCGTTCACGTCGAAGTTGCCGTTTCGAATATTGACCGCTCGGGATTAAATTCATTCTATATCTATCCTGCCAAAGCCGCGCATGCCGCTTGTTACTGACGACATCATATAATAAACGTATCAGGCGTTCACGTCGAAGTTGCCGTTTTCGAATATTGACCGCTCGGGATTAAATTCATTCCACTCTCCTCTATTATTCGATAAATTCAAAATTAAAATTAAATATAGAATCTGCATAAAATGAATATAGATTTTACTAAACGCATTAAAGTTTCCGTTTTTAAATATTAGCCACTTTTAATTTAGATATTTCTGACAGCACCAAATTTGAAATTTTAATTGCAAAAGCGGAAACTGTATAAGAACACTACTTCCGTCCGAAAAAAGTTTTCAATTTCTTTCAGTCACGTTTATAGACCTTTTACTTAAGAAATATCGACTACACACACACTGTAACTAATAGAAATCTATTATAGGTCTCTGTTTTGCAGGTGCTAAAATCTAGTCTTACCTATACCTTCAGACGAGAAGGCGACGTGCTAACCGCTCGTCCCTCCGCACTTACTGCAGGGCCTCCACCGCCCAAAATAACTAGTCTATGTTCATATTTCCAAAATCGCATTTATTCTTTTTGAACCACTGAAATTTTCCAATGAATTTGACAGTACGACCTTATTCATTTTCGACGACTAGTGTGTATATCTAGTTTAGCAATTTCATGCTTAACTGTATAAAAGGCTCCCAAAAGTACGCATTACCGCTTACGAAATAGATCCTCTACGGTCTTTAGGAGGCAAACATAATGAAATCTTAGAGACGAATAAAGGAAAGGCGAAAATCATAAACAGTGAATGTATTATTGTTACTAAAGCAGGTTTGTGCACGTGCGCGGAATTCATCGAACAATTCTGCCAGTCTTTGCCGCCGAGAAGTAGAGATTCTTCACGCGTGGTATTTAAACGACATCAAAATGTCTCCCATGACACCGATCAGTTCTGCTACAAAAATGGTCATTCACAGTACATAAATTGTAATCATAAATTCAAATATATCTTTATTTGATAGGGCGCGAACAACACTTGAAATACGTCACACCACTTTAAGAATTTACATTCTGCTGTTAAGCTTTGCCACTCTACCACTCGTTCGAAAGGCAGCCTTCCTTCAAGAAAAACGAGAAAGAAACTTAAGGATATCGTTTTTCAACTTTAGACATATTATCTTATACAGTCCACCATATATAAACTTATAACATAAAGAAACAAACCCGCAATAAATCGAGCTGGTTATGTCCATGAATATTTATCTTCTATATATTCACAAATTGAATAATACTCTTTTTTAATAAATATTTGCTTAATAATGATTGTAAATTTGTTTAAGAGTAGATTTTGCATATTTTCAAGAATCGTATTGAACATGCGCACACAGAACCCCCTAAATGAATTCGTGACTTTGTGTAGTCAACTAATATGTAATTATTTTTATTTGTTGTATTGAATTTATGTTTGTTACTATTTTTCTCGAGAAACTCTATATTATTTTTTTCATACACTAAATTATTGTATATAAATTGAGATGCCAAGACTTTGAGAGATTAAGACCCCAAATTCCTTAAACTTGGTACTAAGAGATAGTCTAGGTCCCAGCCTCTACAGTCCGCTTTTGCAGCAGGAAAATTCTATCAATATCTAACAGCCAAAATAGAACAATATGGTGGTTTGGTCATCTGACAAATTTCTTATCTTTTTAACTGCATATAAAATAAAGCTATGTCTTTTCGCGAACATACTGATCTGTAGACACGATTAACGCCTGTCATCCACAGCACTTCAAGAATACAGTACCGCTAACAAATTTAATTTCTTTTTACGTAATAGAATTGTACTACATTTACTTTTGCATTCGGACGTGAAAATTTCACGTGTTGTTTTCTTCATGTTGAAAAAAAATTATTTACAATAAACCTTTTTTCAACTTTGGATATAGCAATATTCACATCGTCATAAGCTATGTCTTTCATTTTGACTTTAAACAACAATGAAGTGTCATCTGCGAACAGCACTATCTCATGAATATTCCCAACAATACTGGTTACGTCATTAATATAAAGTAAAAATAGAAACGGAAAAGGGATTGATTCTTGTGGTACCCCCATGCGGATAATAAATTCTGACGTTCTTATGCCAGTAATATTAACCCTTTGTATTGCTTTACTCAAACACGATTTCAAAAGACCGATTAAAAATCGTACACAGTAATTATATTCGTATTGAAACAACTGAGCAAATTCAACGCATCACTTTTTCAATTGTCTTAATATAACTGCAAGTGACCTGCTCATCGGTCAGTCGTCGAGCGGTCGACACACGCCGGGCCGGGCCGGGGTGTCACACGCGCTCTGCGCAAATACACTGAAGTCAACAGGTAGACAAAGAAAAAGCTTTTGGAGAACTCTTAAAATCAAGATTGTAGACGGGAAAATTAATGGATAGGGATATAATCATTATTTGAGAATAGGTAGATCTGCAACTTAAAAGCCATCAACAGTAATGGAGCCCTTTTTAGTATGACTTTCTTCAATGCTTTGAGCTACGTGAGTGCCTTCTCTTTGCTCCCTCTCCTGTTGAAACGAGAATTAAAGGTAACTACCCAAAGTCTAAAGTTGTAACTTTAGGAAATGAAAATCCACGAAGAACGACAAAGGCAATAATGTCCTTCTAAGAAAAAAAAAAATTGAAATAATGTATATGTTTTCTATTATAATTATCTTTTAAAAGATACAAAAAATAAACCCTGTATTTAAATATATTTAACAGATAACATAGTAAGCACGTTTACTACAACACTGAAAAAGATCCATAGTTTAATTTGTCAAAAGCAACGTAGCAATTCATCACGAAGCGGACAACCTTCCAACACGCCATTGATCGTTATTTAAAATTATAGACAAATGTATTTTTTTTTTTAATAACAGAAAAAGCTTTTTTTTTAACAAAAAAAATAAAATGTTAAAACCGTGTCCCATCATTAGGGTCCCGGGCCAAAACGCCAAAAACGTAATACTTATAGTTTCGTCATGTCCGGCCGTCCGTCCGTATATCACAGACATTTTATTCAAAAACTACAAGACATGTACTGATGAACATTATAGTGTAGGTATCTTGTATAAGCCACTACTTACTTTGGTAGTTAAGTATTAAAATTAAATATTGATAGAGGGCACTCCATACATATAACAGAATCTGAAAAAAAAATTTTTCAGCAAACATCAACGTATGGCACATATTTTGACAGTTCTTTTATTGAGTTATTGCCGAAAAACTGCGCTTCTCTACAAAAGGACGTAAGTGCAATGAAGATACGCTCTTTTGCTGATGCTTTTTAGTTAACAATAGTTTAATAGTAGTAGTCGACATACCTACTTGTTTTTCTAGTTATAGACGACTAAAGTGCTTATAACTATTCTGTGCGGGAAACTTGGAAAAAGTGTAACAACGTATTTTTATCACCTGTAGCACATTTCTTTGTAATAATGGCTTCGGAACCTTATAACGAGCATGGTCAGACATGCTCTTGGCCAGTTTTTTTTGTTCTAATTGTTTTTCTGTCCACCAAAATGAGTGAATCTAATGTAGTAATTCGATATATTTTGAAGTTTTAATATAAAAAAAAGAAAAATGCGACACAAGCCACGAAAAAAATTTATACGTTTATGGATCTAATGCAGTTTCGGTAAGAGTAGCGCAAAACTGGTTCTAGCGCTTTCAATCTGGTAATTTCGATGTCAAAGATGAACCTCGCTCTGGTCGACCTGTTACGGATAAAGTCGATGTCATTTTGGAAAAAGTAGAGCAAGATCGGCATTTTACTTCTTATGACGTAACTAAAGAACTGGGAATTGACCACAGAACAATTTCAACTCATTCGAAAAGCTCGATCTAGAATCCCACACGAACTCAATTAAAGAAATGTAGTGAATCTTGTAATCATTTACGCTTCTCTATTGAAACGTAATGAAACCGAATCGTTTTTGAAAAGATTGATCACTGGAGATAAAAAATGGATTACCTACGACAAGAATGTACGTAATAAAGCATAGATAAAAGGCAAGCAAACTCCACAGACCATAGCGAAACCCGAACTATCTCGCAATAAGTTAATGCCAGGTGTCCGGTGAGATTGGAAAGGCATTATACATTATGTGCTTTTACCGCCAGGCAAAACCATCGATTCGTATCTCTATTACGAACAGCTGATGAAATTCAAGCAAGAAGTAGATAAAAAACAGCCAAAATTGGTCAACAGAAGTAGTGTAGTTTTTCACCATGATAACGCTAGACCACACACATCTTTAGCCACCCAGTGAATATTGAGACAATTTGGTTAGGAAGTGTTAATGCATCCGTCATATATCTCTTACCTTGCATCCTTAGATTTTCACGTATTTCAGATTCTTTAGAATTTTTTAGGTAGTGTTAGATTAACATTAAGATAGGACTGCATAAACTACTTGTCGCAGTTTTTTAATTAGATGATCGAAAATTTCTACAGCAATAGGATTATGCCACTAATATTGGAATTATACCACAAACTACAAAATGACGACAAGTTATATATATTATAATTAAATGTAAATAAAATACGAAAAAGCTTTTTCTTCGATCTTATATTATAGTACAATTTTAACGTTTGTTTGTAAAAGTTGTTACAAAACGTTTTAATTTAAACAAAGAATTAAAACTAAATTATCGTAATAATAATGACATCCACGCAATATTACTTGTCACCGCTTTAGTAGTAAATAAATTTTAATTTTTTAACAGTTAGAACATTACATTTATGCGCATAATACATTATTGTACGAAGTACCTATCGTAGGTAGTTCGTGTCGTCACTCCAAATTTATTGCGAATGGGAGTTTCTTTTTTAATTTCACGTAATGTATAAATTTATAGTTGCGTGACTGTCATTAGGTAGGCAACATTTGCTAATGACATGTTCTGCGTTTAAATAATATGTAAACCGCGATGCGCGCACAAATGCAAGTCGAACACTGAAACAACTGAAACTGAACAATCATAACAAAATGTCAGCGCGGGCGTACGGCGGCGCCCCGGCCCCGCCTCCCCCCCGCCGCCCACCGCCCTAACGCGGACAGCTTTTTGCAAACGAGCCCGGAAGCCGTGCCTGCCGTGAAAAAGCATTTCCTCTTTATTTTTCATAATATCGGCGAATGGAAAAATATCAGGGTGCCCGAGGGCCTGCGCGAGGCTTTTCCGCCGTAACACTGGCACTTAATTTCAATAAGGCGCGACCCGAAAAGCGGACGTTTTCGGCTTTCAGGGATTACATTTAGCGCGCCGCGCGGGGTGCGGGGGGTGCGAGGGGTGCGGGGGCGCGGGGGCGCGGCAGGAAGCACGACCTGCAGGCCTATCGACGTAATTGTCGCAGGGCAAGAGTCAAAACTACGGCCAATTTACTCACGATATTCAGAACAGAAATAAAAATTAAATGCAAAGTACATTGCGTGTACAGTGATATCACGCGCGTGATGGGCGATGGTCATGCCATACGTCGTTGTAGGTCTGTGTAACGCTTTGAAGATCTTTTTACTTGGAGGAGTACAGTTACGTTGCCTATTTAGGATCCATAAACTTTTTCACTGATGGACGATCACCTGATTTCTAGGACATCCTAGTTGTCCTTACTATTCGTTATGCTGCCACAAAATGAATCACAAGCCATGACCGGCAGCGGCCGAGCGATTCTTCGCTCACACGCCGAATGCGATTCTGCAATTCGATCCCAGTGTAATTGCTTCCTTAAGACATAATAATTCATTTTTAATAAATATATATACAGTTCGATATAAATCTGACGACACGTTGTATGTACGGATAGATCTATATTTACATACAGTTTCTATCAAATTTTGTAATATATACTCACTGTTCTAATTTCACCATCTATGTTCTTTTAGGCTTCCGAGCCAAAATAGCGGAACGTTAGTTTCGTCATGTCGGTCCGTCCTTCCGTATGTCACAGGCATTTTATTCAAAAACTACAAGACGTATGCTAATGAAATTCGGAGTTTAGGTGTCTTGTATAAGCCTCTAATTAATTTAATAGTTCAATAACAAAAATAAATAATTCTATGGGTTCTCACCACATACGTAACAGAAGCTGAAAAACATATTTTTCAGCAAATATCAACGTATGGCACATATTTCGACAGTTCTTTTAAAAATATTTTAAGGTTTTCAGGTGATTTTTCTGATTACATGAATAATTTTGGAAATAATCGCTTCGAAAGCAACAGAAATTGTGTCCCCTCCCTCTTTATTTTCTAATCCATATATCCAGAAATTATGAAGTAAAAAACGGAGGTAACACTTAATAAATAATTTTAAAGAAAGTTATTTTAAACTTGACCAGGTATACTGTGTTTTAGTTATTGCCGAAAAACTGCGCTTCTCAACAAAAAGACGTGAGTGCCATGAAGATACACGCTTTTGCTGATGCACTTTAGTTAACACTAATTTAATGCTAGTAGTCGACACGCCTTCTTGTTCTTTTAGTCATAGACGACTAAAGTGCTTATAACTATTCTGTGCGGGAAAAATGGAAAAAATGTAAAAACGTACTTTTATCATCTGTAGCGTATTTATTTGTAATAATGGCTTCTGAAACCTATAATGAGCTCGGTCCGATGCTTTTGGCCAGTTTTTTGTAACTTAAGAACAGTTTAACCGATGTCAATTAACAATAAGAACATACATGACTATTGGTATACAGTGACGATAAGCTACCGTCTGTCTGAATGTTCTTTTATAACTTAGGAATGGTTTGTCAAGTTTTTATTAAAATTGGTACACAGTAAGAACATGTGATTGCGCAAATGATAGACTATGTATAATTTCAACCCATCTCACAGTAACCATATAAAAAATATATTATGGCGACGTCAGAATAAAAGTATGGAGTATACGTGCGCGCACACACGGAGTCGGGAGCGGCAGCGGCAGCGGCAGCGTAATGGGGGCGTAGTGGGGGCGTCGTGGGGGCGTAGTGGGGGCGTAGTGGGGGCGTAGTGGGCGTCACGGCACGACAGCGTAATGCCGTTCGTCGTCTGGGCATTGGAGTTGATTTTACTGCCAAGGCGCGCAATGCATGTTTCACATCGAAAATAAACACTATTTTTGTATCACTTTGGTAGCCATGTTTTTTTCTTTGCACATAGTTTTGTACGTGTAAGTGTAAGAAAAGTACAGTGGTGTGGGTGTGCCTTAAGGAAGGTATGCGGGGGTGTGTGGAGTGAAAGTGTGGACGTATTTGAATCACAAAAAAAAAACATCTAAGTTTTAATTTAAACCCAGCGACGCGGGTAAGTAACAACTTGTAAACACATACAATGAAAGCGATGCTTTCTTAGTCCGGGCATCGGGCGGCCCGCGGTGCCCCGTGGAACGACCGGACGTCGTCCCTAACAAAGGAATTTTAAAAATTCAAGCCACGGGGAGTGAAAATCTCGCAGTGAAAAATTGATAGCACAGAGCAGATACGAATCGGCAGGGAGCGAGGACTCCAGCGAACAGATCATTCCGTAGGGTAATTCAGCATTTTTAGATATACATTTTTTTGTAAACATGCAGATAAGGATCAACTATTATGAAAAGTCGAACTCTCACCTCCTTTAGAGATGAATTTCCGATATTCCTTTCTTAGTGGATACGTACATTAAACAAACTAATGTCTGACGAAACTTCATAATCGTAGCTTCATAATAATGGTTTTTGAGATTTCGTGATCTACCAGCAAACGAGTGGTATTATTTATCTATTACATTCCTCATTTATACATTTTTTCATTGTGTATGTACATAAGTAAAAATAAATAAATAATAAATCCGAGTGCATAAAAGTAAACATTATGTGTCGTTATAATGCTCGTATTCATGACAAACTTCTTTTGTTGATTTATTGTTATTAATTAAATTTCAGGTCATGCAATTCTCACTCAGAGCTTATTGCTGTAATAAGAATTAAATAGAATAAAAAGTGCAATCAGTATCAGGAACAATATAAACACCAGAATTAAAAGTGCAGTGAGAACGAGATTGAGAGTGGTAACAAGGACGATCGATATAAAAGATGAAGAAACGCATTCTAAGTGCACCAATGGACAGGCCCGGGTGGGAAGTTGGTATATTATAGATTTATTACGATATTAATTGTTGTGTTTTGATAAAATACGTCTGTAATGCACTTCTGTCTGTGAAAATCGACAAGCGCGTCTATTGGTGGTGGTCTGTGGCTGCTGGTAAGGATGTTTTCGTCACTCTTTGACGTATTGCATGACAGCAGTTCACATAACGAAGTTGGGCCCGCATTTTCGGATTTTCCTGAGGATGTGCCTGGTTGGCATGAAACGTACGTAGAAATTAACAATGTAACGTTTAGCGGAATAAGATAATTAAAAAAATTATACTAGCTTAGGTGTTCGATATTTGTCAATCCTCTCAAATCAATATTCGATTCTTTGGATAGAGATTCGTAGTGGCGAGGCAGATTCGAGGGTCAGCGGTGGGTTGCATGCTGCATGTTAATGCATGTTGCAGGCGAGCGTTTGACCCTGTCACATTCATGCACAAGCATAATAATTGTAACTTAAATACGCCATAACACAGTAATATGTACATATACATTTAAGCGGAGCCGTAATACATTTTCTAAAGAATCACGATATAAAAAGTGAATAAAAAATATATCAACCCTGACATCCATTGCCTGGGAGTGGTGGATATACGTTTGCTTTTGATTCATCGTGAACCGTGTGACAGTCGCCCGCGTTTGAAAAATCGTTAATGTCGTTACCTAAGGTGTAGGTACATTATATTTTCGTAAATACACAGACCGTGAGGAGCGAGAATAATGGATGGATATTATTTCTTTTTTTTTAGAAATTACTCGAATCATTCTGCTTTTTTTTTCAAATAACTATTTCATAAAAATAAGGGAAAATACGCTGTATTCGACGTCCTCGTCGGTAAACTAATCGACTAAAAGTAAAAATCAAATTTAGAATAATCGACTCTTGAGAATCGAGAACGAAATCAAAAAAAATCTTTGAACCGAAACCGGGATCAGGACTAAGATAAATGCTTAAGTCGACCTAAATCTTTGTGCTAATTCAATTATAGGTCATAAATTCTAGATCACACATCTTACATTCGTACCGGCTCCGCGCAGGCGGAGGCCGCCAGCCTCATCACGATCCCGCGTACGAAGTACGTGCGCAGAACCGGTGAGCCACAAAACGAGCACGCATTGTGTTTTCACGTAAACGTTTGAGAAACGACGCGGACGCAGAGAGAGACGACCATTAGACGATTACACAGCGTTCTAGTCGAATTGGCTGGGAATTAGAACGTGCACTTCGATTACAATTATTATCGGATTTGTTAAAATAGACTATTAAAGAGTCTCGCGGGTCATTTTCTAAACGGTAAGATTGTAATTATTTAGTTTAACTTAATCGTTTAAGAATCAGAAACCGATAAAAAAATAGTTCGTGCATTTTCCTCTCATCTAGACAATCCTAATCAATATAAATATTTACGTTAAGAAAACGTATGAACAAGTCGAGAGGTCATTTTAATTTCCCTAGTAAAAAGAAAATTAATAGTTTTCTAAAATACGAGAAAATTTTTGTCACCCCGAATTTTTGAATTCAAGTTTCAAATTCAGATGTCGACCTTTTAATGTCCTAGGAAAGTATTCGAACAATTTTTACGCGCCCGCGGGGTGGCGCGGCCAGGTGCGAAACGTAGACTGTCTGATAGGGAGTACGTATTAGATTGAAAAACATTTTACATCGAAAAGTTGCAGGTAATATTTTTAATGAGAGGTAAACAACTAATTATAAAGTTTAACGAACGTTACATGTGTAATAAATAATTAGTTGTTTTTTAAGCGGGTGTCGGCCAGTGTAAACGTGAACGACTGTAATAAAACCTTTTACTTAATAGATCGTCGCCCGTAGCGCTATCTCCCGTTATAAAGTGCAGTACTCACAGCTAAGATTTTAGATAGTCCATGTTTGGAATTTTGGGGTATACTCGTAGATCGAATACTTCGTTTCGGGTCCGGAGTCGCGGGGTGCGGCGGGCGGCGGGGCGCGGCCACCATAAAACGCTTACGCTAACGGCCCAGCCACGAGTACTAACTAAATATTAGGAGAGAGGCTCGAGCGAGGGACGGGGCGCGGGGCGCGGGGACACCGAATTAGTCTGACCCAGTTCACGGGCCCGGCCGGCCGTTTGCGGCTCTAATTAACGGCGTGCGGTTTTAAAATGCGAGATTATGTCGCCGCCACGCGAACCCCCTCCGGCGTCGGGGGCGGCGGGGGGCGGCGCGACGCGCGCCCGAAATGTAACGCAACACGTACCGCGACCGCCACGAAAACACACGAATAAGTCTCGATCGCGCCCGCGCCCGCGCCCGCGCCCGTCGCGGTCAACACTTTTCCTTCTTTATTACGGAGTACGCTTATTCTTCCGCTTTACACGTCACTCCTGATATCCGAGGACAAAGCTGCCGCCCATACAAATATACACGTTTCCTGTGATCCTATAAGTATGTTGTATAAATTTTAAAGGTGTACACCCCCTTGACTTACTAATTTAAATTTAAACCATTCTACCGATATATGTCTATAAATTAATTCATTCATAAAAAACTGGCTAAAAGCATGTCGGACCATGCTCGTTATAGCGTTCCGAAGCCATTACGGCAAAGAAATACACTACATATGAAAAAACTACGATGTTACCCATTTTCCAAGTCTCCCGCACAGATTAGTTATAAGCACTTTAGTCGCCTATAACTACAAAAACAAGTAGGCATATCGACATTACTATTAAAATAGTGTAAACTGAAGTGCATCAGCAAAAGAGTGTATCTTCATGGCACTTACGTCTTTTTGTTGAGAAGCGCAGTTTTTCGGCAATGACTAAAACACAGTATACCCGATCATGTTCAAAATAATTTTCTTTGAAAGTATTTATTAAGCGTAATCTTCATTATTTCTTTCATATGTTTTGGACATATAGTTTATAAAATAGAGGGGAGACACAATTTCTGCTACTTTGGAAGCGATTATTTTCAAATTTATTCACATAATCAGAAAAATTGCTTGGAAATCTTAGTTTTTTTAAAAGACTGCCGAAATATGTACTACATATTCATGTTTGCTAAAAAAGTTTTTTTTTCAGCTCCTGACTACCAAATTAAGTAGCGACTTATACAAGACATCTTCACTATAAATTTCATCAAAATACGTCTTGCAGTTTTTGAATAAAATGCCTGTGACATGCGAACGGACGCACACACAGACATGACGAAACTATAAGGATTCCGTTTTTTCCGTTTTGACTCGGAACCCTAAAAAGATTTTTCTCAGAATGTTATTTTTTAGATTTGTCAAAATCTCAAAAATAACATCTACGGACTAATCTACGGACACACGTATGCGCATACGTATGTGCATGTGCACACAAGCACACATAGACATACAGACATTCCACGGGAAATGGTCAAAACAAGCATAAAATGTCTGATAAAAATCGGACTGAAAATAATATCTTCCCAATTTATGATTTTTTCCAATTTTCATAGCGGGTAGTTAAAAATAGCAAATGAAATGCATGTAATATTATGAAATGTAATGAAGTGCGGAACACATTTTAATTTGTTTTTTTTTTCCAGAAAAATTTTTTGTATATTTTTTTTCTTTTTCATGATACTGAATGTAACAAAATAGTAAATAATAGTTATCGTATTCATTTAAATAATAGTTATGGTATTTATCGAAAAATATTCTTTGTCAAGAAATAGATTTTTTTGTAATAGCCCCGGGATAGCCGGGCCGGCGCGTGCACCTGTCCGCGGTCGCCGGGGCGCGTCCTACATAATACACTGCTCTTTAGAACACGGCTTTTACATAATGTTTCAATTTTCTATTCTAATTTCTTTTCCCGCCCGTATTTGGAAATGTGAATTTTATAACACCATCGGAATAAGCAAACATCGGCCGGCAGCTAACGCGTCACACACGTCGTTACACCGCAGAGCCCGTCGACGGTTCTTGCGGAAATGTGCGGGAAATTGCAGAAAAAAGCAGACGTCCGGCGGCCGCGTCAGGGAAAGTCGGCACCGATACGTCATAACCGTCACAGTTTCCGTTCGGGCGCCCCGCCCCGCCCCGCCCCCCGCCGGCGCCACTCTAGTCCGCGGTGTCACCGACGGCCGTACTCGTATTCCCACATTACTTTTCCCGAACTTTAAGCAATATTTCTTGCATTTTCTTCTGTACCCCAACTTATTACTAGCTATCATCCGCGTGGACATGGAATTCATTTGTCATGTACGAAAGTCATCTCGCTATCGATTATAGTCCCGATCCTGTCCTCGGTCCATTCTCGATTCTAATGCTAGCAGGACTTTCGATTTTCACACATTCATGATCTCTTTTTCACCCATAGTCCCATTGAATTCTAACGTGGCTTATTAACTTTTAATTTAAGACTTATATCTGCCATAACGCCAAACAAAAAACTTTTACTTCAATAGCACATAATAGTTACTCACTCATCTTTTGCCAAGATACCTACAGAGTTCGGAAAACGGCTCAAAGCGTTGAGGTCACTGAAAACAGCGCACCACCGGCGGCCGCCCCAGACCGGCCTCGCCTTGGTACATGCCCGTTACTTGTCAGCCTCTCGGCGAAATTAGCTTGATAACTTCAAAAGTAATTATAAAACTTTTAAAATAAAATTTTCGGATTTTCCGGAAATTTCGGAAAACAGCATTTTTTTTCCAAAATTGCGTCGTGAGGACAAATACAATAGTTAGATTTTTATGAAATCTACTAAAAATATACATTCATATTTTTTTGAAGTTATACTTCTTTTGGCACGTTTGGATGAGAGTGAATTTGTAAGCTGCGCGCGCACAAACGACATGATGAAGTTAGCCACAGAATAGAAATAATAAAAAAATATATATTCAACACTGAATATAGTTACAAACAGATTGAAGCTGCCCGCTTAGAATTCGAATTTCGAATAATGAGACAATTTATGTACATTTAATATAAGAAAATAAATTATTTTAAAATTTAAACTGAACTTTATTGACTGTGTTGGCGAGTACTTTGATACTCTATGGTAATCAGCGTCTGATGATGGAGCTGGAAGGTGGCCATAGGAACTCCGTAATTAAACGACGCAACCCCATCGAGTTTGGGCTCGTTTGATTCCTCTTGACGAGTACTTTGATACTATATGGTAACCAGGGTCTGATGATGGAGCTGGAAGGTGGCCATAGGAACTCCGTAATTAAACGACGCAACCCCATCGAGTTTGGGCTCGTTTGATTCGTCTTGACGAGTACTTACTTTGATACTATATGGTAAATCATAGGGCGAATCCAAGAACCCTGGCCCCAATCCCATCGATTCGTTTCGGATTCCTCTTGACGAGTACTTTGATACTATATGGTAATCAGCGTCTGATGATGGAGCTAGAAGGTGGCCATAGGAACTCCGTAATTAAACGACGCAACCCATCGAGTTTGGGCTCGTTTGATTCGTCTTGACGAGTACTTTGATACTATATGGTAACCAGGGTCTGATGATGGAGCTGGAAGGTGGCCATAGGAACTCCGTAATTAAACGACGCAACCCCATCGAGTTTGGGCTCGTTTGATTCGTCTTGACGAGTACTTTGATACTATATGGTAACCAGGGTCTGATGATGGAGCTGGAAGGTGGCCATAGGAACTCCGTAATTAAACGACGCAACCCCATCGAGTTTGGGCTCGTTTTTAATGATGCCAAAGAAGTATAACTTCTCAAGCGCGTACTTATGTACACGCACCCAATTTTTTTTTTAACGAAGCCGTTTTTTTTTATATGTGACATGATGCAATTAGGCAGGTTTTTTTTTATTTTATACTAACCCCTCAAAACTATCAAAATCGTAACTCATTAATTTACGCAATTTATGTTTATACTTTAGTCACATAATTCTGCTCCAAATCGCAACACTTTTGTATGACAAGTTCACAGAGAACAAGCTATGACAGGCGAGTGGTGAGAGTGATCTAGTAAGCTTCTACCGGCCGACCAGTACACGGCGCCGCGAAATTATTTAAGCGCATCGACATACACACCGGTTCTATTCGATCGTTTGTCTTGTAAACCATTTGACGGTCTCGTACCTCAAAGACCCGGTTCGACGCCCGCGGGGCTCAGCACTGGGAGGGTACTGCATCTTCGTACATGAAATTGATGCATATTTCACTGCTCATTAAAAGAAAAACCAGAAACAATAAGTATAACTATATATAGTATATGTTACACAATTGTAATTTTTGCACATCAATAATTCAGTTTTGTTATGACATCAACTATATTTATTTTAACGCCAGTCACGCAGAAAGTATTCCATGAACTTTAACGGGCTTTCCGTAGTCTGTTTGTTTATGGTCAAACTTAGATTTTCTTCTTTTACAAACATCATTTAGCGTGCTTTATTTATACGTATGTGAGAAATGCAGAGAGAAGAACACTTTCAAGGTGTATGCGGACGGAGTTGGTGAAATGAACTATAAACCTCATTTCACCAACTTTCACAATAGGCATGTAGAAATATTTGATCCATAGGAAACAACTTTATAGCACATTTTTTAAGGATCTCAAAAATGCATCCGTTGGTAATCTTTTATAATGTAAATTGCACACTATTTCTAAGCACTCGTCACTTACTTTATGATGTGTATCTGCGTTTGTCGATCAGCCTTTTGAGATGTGCTAACACGCAGCGTGCGACCCGCCGCTGACCCTCGAATCTGTTCTTCCACGGCGTACCCCTATCTATGTAATATTATAATTTAACGAACTACGATAAAAAAACAATTGACTCTTGCTTAGGTGTCAACATCTAATATCTAAATATAGCTAAATACCTGTAAATCCACTCGAATTAATATTCAATTTATTGGATAGGTATTCGCAGTGAAAAAACAGATTCGAGAGTCACCGTGAGGGGGGGGGGGGTCTATCATGGATGTCCGCGAATTAACACGTCACACTATAGAAAAATTTAATTCACCCACAGAGCAGCGACCGGGGAACGACTATACATACTATTGTAGGTTATTCGGGGGCTTTGTTAAATAAAACTAAATAAAGTTTATGTTCACTTTTATATATTTTCTATTATTAGAGAGGTGCACTTAACTACGCGTGGAACTCGTACGGAGTTGAAACACTGACTAAACGCATATTACTCTATGGCTCTATGTGACGAATCATTACGTTTATGTACTGTGCTCCGGTGAAGGAACAAAGAGACCTTGTCAAACGTGTACATAGGTTTATATTTTGTTTAGTCCAATAATTATAGCCCAAATAAAGAAAATCGAGGAATGGTAGCGGTGGGCGAAAAGGTGACGGCAAACTGAGAGGTTTAGAGATGTCGTTGCGAGCGAGTCGGTGCCGACCGGGCGCCGACGGACCGCGAATAAATGACTATTTGAACGCCCCACCGGCGGCCGGCGAGGACCGCGGGGTTTAACGATAATTTTTGACGATTGAGAGCTTAATTGTTTTAGTTTCGGCTCTTCTCTAGTTTTAAAATTTGACATAGAACTCGGACAAAAATTTTAGGGCCATTTGATGCATTCCTTTAACCACTTTTAAGAAGTGACAAATTTTACTTTGTCGTGTTATATTTATAGCTTCGAGCACTTGAAAGTAAATATTTTGTAAATGATATATTATAATTGTCGACTGATACAGCCATAAAATTTTACCTGCAGGTGAAATTTACCGCTAGAGCTAAGCGCGCCCGCACATTCACTTACCGAATTGTTCGCAGTATTATCTATTTTTTTAGAGGCATTAAAATACGGTAATGGATGTACGGACATTTTGTTTAAAATAACTGAAAGACTAGAAAAAAATATTTCTTTGCAAAAGAAAATGAGTTTTTAGAATTTTTTTGAGGCTTTATTTGTTTAAAAACGATAACATCGACAGATATCGTCTATCGTGTTACATTTTTATAATCAGAAGAACCTCCTTGATATGGTAAAAGAAAATTAGAACTGCGAGTAAATTCGCAAACGAGTGCGCCGGAGTGCCCCGCTCTACAATGTTTTTAAATCTGAAGAAATTTGATTGGGATCAATACTTTGGAGTTCGAACTCGAAATTCGTGTCGTATCTATTAGATAATTACTGGAAATAAAACCTTTTTAAAATAAAACTGTTGCGTTCTGAATTAAATTGGAAATTCTATTTATGTCCTCAATTAGGATTTAAGATTATATTATATTATATAACCAGATTACTTTTATGTAAAAAATATATACCAACAAAAATGGTAATCCGTTATCACTGACATCCATGGCAAAAAAAGACCGAAATTGGCGTCGAGACCATAATTCGAATAGCGGCACCGGGATCGCACCTGAAGATGAAACCAAATCGACGACGGTAACGGGGCCGGGCTTGAGGGCATCGACAACGAGAACAGCTAATATTAAAAATTAAGGGATTCATTCTATGCATATGCAAGCGAAACCACGGACACATTTTAACCATAAACAAAAATAATTGTAGTTGAATGTTAATTTACGGTCAGCGCAGCGGACGGGTATCGGCTGCTGTGGTATACGTGGCATATCGGTAGACGTTTGTATTCGTGCTTTTATTGTTATAAAAGCACGGATTATATTGATAAAACATATAATGGTATTGGATAAATCTATAAGTAAACATTTGTTTAGATGTAAGAATTACTGAATTTGTAAGGTTTGAAATTAACTTCATTTCATTTCAAAACTTTTAAATACAAGAAAAAGAGCAAACCTGTAACATTATCGTGTATTTGAACTTTGATCTAGTATCTGAAACAAACGAACTGCTTTTAATGAGGTTCTATTCACTGGATTTGGTTTTCTTAAGATGTAACCAAATGTGCTTGGTTGTTTTTGAACATTTGGAAAAAAATGTTTTGCTTATTTTTTTCTATAATGATGTATTTCGAAAAGATAAATTAATTTTAACAAAGTTTCTTTCGTTGGATGTGGTGCGTCAAGGGTTAGAGCCGATCATAATTTGTCGTCACTGTACGGTCACGCGCACGCAACCGGAACGGCAAACAAGTCGCTACAGAGAGAGCTACAGCCGGAGCGCAGACACGGCTGATGTCTGTTCACTCGAAATAACCACGAACTTAATGTGTAATCGACTGGAAATCTAAAAGTCTGAGCATCGCTTTAGAGCGTCAGCGGGCATCGGCCACCAGCGACAGGTACCCGACGTCATTTTCAAATGAAAATATTATTGTTGTCTCTAAACTAAACGGAATCTTGAAAAATTGTTAATACTACGGAAAATTAAAATTATAATAAAGACTATTGTGTGCTGTATTTTAATAACACGGTTGTGCAAAAGGCAATAACAAGCATTTTTTTACGATCCGCATATCGACGTGTGCCGAGACGTCACTGCCGATAGGGCGCTTCTCATTCTTCAACATAAATGTCTATTCGCTGCCGCATCCGGAAAACAAATGCAAGTGCCGTCACGACCCGCGCACTGAAAGGGCCGACGCGCTCGCTAACGTCATAAAGATAACTCCGCCGGAGACGACGCGGCGGGCGTCCGCGGCCGGAGCGCCGAGCGACCCGGCGCGCGCCGGCGCCGACGCCGGCGACGGCTCGACGACCACGACGATGGCGAGCTATCGTCTCGGACGAAAGAAATCGATATTTATTTCGTCGAATCTACGTTGTTACAGTTCTATACATCCGAATGAAATAACGAAACCGACAGACAATCACTAATGTATCTGTCTGCTTATATGTCCATATGACAACCAAGTTACGATATATATATATACGTGTTGGAGGGGGGAAGAAGTGTATAAATTAGATAGTTTTAAAGTTATTTAAGAAAATAGATGAAAACTGACCATTTCCTCCCTATCTCTGAAACTATTGCTCCTAAAATAAAAAAAAATACACATAATAGTTCAGAACCTGCAAGAAGTCTATAGTTAGGCAATATTAATCTTAAGTAAAAATAAATACTAAAATATCACTATACGCTCTGTGACTGGGAGAATAGTAGTTTCCCTTTTGTGTGATTTAATTTAAACCGCATTTAAACTAACGCTACATCAACTTCAGGTACACAGCGGACGCCCGGGTGGATATAAAAAGCTTAAATTTGATCTAATTCGCGAGCCCGCGCCGTCGGGCCCCCGCTGTGGGTAGATCTCGCACGGCCGCCATTGTCGTGCCCGAGTCGCGACGAGAGCGGCTTTGGCGGCGCGCGCTCCCGCGGCGGGGCGCGGTAACTCCCCGACGTCTAATTTTCCAGCGTAGTTAATACAGATCACGCGAGCTTTTGTGCGTTCTAACGAGAAAAATATTGAAAGCTCCGAAGAAATTCTATCTCCGCTAAAAGATTTTCGAGGTTTATAAAATGAGATTTATATAATCCCGTGAAAGGCGGAAAAACCGAATGGAATTCTTATAATATTTGCGTACCTGACGACGTGCTACATCGGGTTGAAAATTCCTTTCTTTTTTTACCTACCGTGCCGGCCTGCGCAGCCCGTGTCCCTGACGTAGGGCAGTTGACACTTATTTTTCGGTTTAATTAACTGAAACCTTTTGGTGGTGTAATAGTTTTTCAGATCAGGAACAGGCAACTTTTTACATTGTGGACTCCAATCGGCAATCCAATACACTGACCAAAAAGTCCTGTTAATCTTCATCGCATCACAAGAAATGCACACGCAAAGTCGATTTCTAAAGAAGAGACGGAAAGTAGTTTTCGATGGCTTGTAACTATGAATAATTTTTAATTTGTAATTGTTTTCCTCGTGCCGGACTTGTATTTGTATGGAATTATCATATGCAACATTTTGCATATAAATCATTCATTAGATCTATCTGTGGAATAAAACTTTGAACTAGTTGCAGTAATTTTCGTGAGCAATCCTCCTGAACTAACCTCGACATTCCGTGTCACAAAAAATGGCGATGGCCGTCGTCAGCCGTCGTCGGCCGTCGTCGGCGATCGTCGTCGGTCGTCGGCGGTCGTCGGCGGTCGTCGGCGATTGTCGGCAGCCGTCGGGCCAGCGTACTGGGGCTTATTTCCGAGCCCTGCAATCTGAATAAAAAGGTTGTGGAGGGTGTACTTCAGAGATGTGTATTTAGCAAAATATAAGTTTATATTTTCATGTAGTGAACTGTGAGAGGCAGTCGTATAGAAGTAGTGCAGTTTTGTTAGCCTTCGGACAGTAATATACATATAAGGTCGTGCAAAACTTTTTTCTATACAAATTCAAAATAGTTTTTCATCATATTTTATTTACATTTAACAAACATGTGTATGTCATTTTTTAGGTAGGGACATAATTTCATTGCTATAGAAATTTTGGGACTTCTAATGAAAAACTGTGACAAGTAATTTTGGCAATCCTTTATTGATGTTAACCTAACAATACCTAAAAAATTGGATGAAATAATAATTCCCAATATTTTCTGAGTTGCTAAGGATGTGAGAGGTCTGGCGTTATCACGTTAAGGAACCATACCCTTTCTGTTGATTAATTCTGGCCATTTTTCTCCATTTGAAATTTATCAGCTTTTGGCAATAGAGATCGCAATTAAACTACCTATCGGTCATGATCTTTTACGCACGTTCTTGTCGTAGGTAATTCATTTTTCATCACCAGTGATCATTATTTTCAAGGACCGTTCGATTTAAATAGAGGATCGCAAATCAATACACGATCCCTTACATTTCTTTCAATGTGCCCATGTGGAACCCAAATATCGATTTTTTTTTTGCATATCCAACTTTTTTGAAATGGCTCAAAACCGTTTTATGGTCAATCCACCGTTCTTCATCTGCGCTCTACTTTTTCCATAATGCCATCGATTTTATCCGTATTAGCTCGACCAGAGCAAGTTTAATTTTTACATCAAAATTACCGGACTGAAAATGATCAAACAA